>SJYA01013482.1:0-10860 GCA_006410615.1 Neotragus moschatus
CTTCCAAGACCTGTAGGGCTATAGTTATGTGTATTTGCATTTATGTTTCTCAATTTCTGACTTAGAAGAAGAATCTCAATGACAAAAATATAAGAAGCACTGCTCTAGTCTGTTGTATAGTGTCAAGCATTCTAAAGGTTGACAAGGTATTAACAGCACTTAAATCTTACCTGAAACAGGTGAAGGTGATGGGGAAAGTGGGATGTAATGTTGATGCTCTGCAGGATGGAAAGATAGAACTGTACTAAGAATGTATTTTACACTGGTATCTCGGTGACCTGGTATGATTTTTTTAACTACAGGACAGACATTCTGGGGTGCCTTGTACACTGTCCTGATGCTCTCTGTGACTTGTGGTGTCAGTATGTCATGGGAAGAAAAAAATGACCAGTCTTACTAAGATTAACAGAAGTGGCGATTAATTTCTTTTCAGCTCTTACTCATTGCTGCTTTACAGAGGGTTATTCCTTTTTTTGCTTTTTAGATGAAGAAACTCTCAACTCCCTATTAGTCTTTCTTTTCTCTAAAATTAGAGTGAAACTTCCTGGTAGAAAAGTATCCTATTTATATCCATACTTCATTATCTTCAAGTGATTTCTTCTCTGAGTCTTAAAGAAAAAACAAAAGCTATAAGGAGAAAACAAGTTTCCCATGTTCCATAGTCACCCAAACAGCTTCAAGGAGACTGTCAGAGCAGTCCACACTTCAGCCTTGAATTCCTCAGGGCTTGCTTTGGTCTGGCCCCTGCCTACCAATGGCAAATGTTTGATCGGAGTTCTAGGAGCTTGGCTGGTATAAAAAGCACCTTCAGCTGATCAACTTTTGTGTTTACTGTAGCCCCTGATGAAAAACGACTCATTGTGCAGTGTAAGAAGATATGTGGTAAAACATCATACTTCCCACAATGGAACGTGGCTGGAAGATGTGGGAAATCACACTAAACTCACTTTCCTTTGGACAGAGCAAGCACATTCTGTTATGGTTCTGGCCATCAATTCAATTGGTGCTTCTTCTGCAAATTTTAATTTAACATTCTCACGGTCTATCAGCAAAGGTAAGAAAAGGTAGAGGGTATTAAACCTGTGCTCCTTTTAATATTTAACCTTTGCAAACCCCTCCCTTTCTAAATGATCTTCCAAGAAGCCAATCTCTTTTTTACCTTTTATCTCTGTTTTGTCTAAAATATAATATAAGAGTATATCCTGATTATGTGATGTGGTTCTTGGGTTTTCACATAGTAGAACATGGTAGAACATTGTTGAAATAGTGCTATAATAAATGTGAATGTTCTGATAAATCTAATACTTAAAACTTCTGGGCCAGTGGGGTTGTAGGTGAATGAATCTCTCTCTCTCTCTCTTTATATATGTATATACATATGCATATAATGTATCCATATATATATACACATATATATTAATAGGTAAAATACACATGTGTGTATAATATATACTACATATATATATATGTGATAGTATAACATTAGATAGGTACAAGTAATTGCTTAGATTTGAAAATAACTTGTATTTCATTTAATATGTGATAAACCTTTTATTAATTTTGATATATTTGATTAATCAAGGAATTAAGAACCACTTTATATAGGAGCTTGTAGCTTGTCTGGTATATTCAAAGTACAATTTTTAATGAAAAGTTCAAATTTCACTTTCCTCTACTAATCATGTACCTTCCTGAAATATTTGCTTATTGCTTTACTTAGATGTGTCCTATCCTTTTTTATTAGTTCACAGAATACTTTCTACCTTTTCTATGGTATTTTATATCCCGCCTTGTATTGCTGTTGCTTGTGTACAAAGTGTAAACTTTATGTAAGTTTCACAGCATTTGCACTGAATTTTACACTAAAAATATTCTCAATCAATATGTTCTGTTAATAGAAATATTTGTTTAATGCTGCAGTATCCTAGGTGGTAGAAATTCCAATGTGGGTAAAATTATAATGGTCTCACAGAGTTCAATGGATGAGACAGACTGTAATCAAATAATCATATAAGTTAATGCCTGTTTATAAACTGAGATGCATGTTCCTAGGAAAGGAATATAATTTTATAAAAGAAAAAAAATAAGAGCCTAAACCAGTATTGAGGGTCAGAGAAGTTTTTTTGAGGATGCAGTAGAGAAATTGAACTTCCATGAAAGGTGGGAAGAAGAGCTCCCCTGAGAGAGGAACAGTCTGACCAAAAATCCTGCGGTCCAGGAGAGGACATAAAGGAAGATCACCAGGGGCATGTGTTTTTTCGTGTGTGCACATGCAGAAAAGCCAACAGATGTGCTGAGACATGGCCCTTAGGGCATTGTAGGCATGATGAGAATTTTGCTCTCACTTGTGGAAGTCTGGAGGCTTTGAAGTGGGACTCTGTGCAGAGGGTGTTAAAATGATTAGTTTCATGCTTTGAAAGCATGATTCCATCAGTGGGAGAGAAGAGGTGGGGGGGATTAGGATGATTAATAGGCTTGTACATTACTACAGAAGCGAACATCTTTTGACCATATCCAAAAATCTCTTTTTTGGATTTTAGGTAGAATCTTATTTATCAATAGCATATATTTCCACATCTCTCTGCTTATATGACTTCCATGATACAAAAATAATTGCCATGTTTTATATTTATTCGTGTAAATATCTGCTTTCTCTGCCTTCTTCCTTTTTCACTAAGTTTTATGTTCCTAAAGACAATTTGGAGATTTTCATTAAATTTTGAAGTTAAAAATAAATTTCCTTCTTTTCCCCTCAGTAAATATTGTGCAGTCACTCAGTGCTTACCCTTTAAACAGCAGTTGTGTAATTCTTTCCTGGATGCTGTCACCCAGCGATTACAATCTGATATATTTTATTCTTGAGTGGAAAATTCTTAATGAAGACAGTGAAATGAAATGGCTTAGAATCCCTTCCTCTGTTAAGAAGTATTATGTCCATGGTAAGCTTACTGTATTTTGATAAGTTTTTCCTATGGGTTAATATGACCCTACAGATTATTAATTCAAATAACATAGTTAATGAAAACTTCAAAAATATATAATACATGTTATTACCGTTAATTCTGTCACCTTGTCACCAGCATTTAATTCTATTTCATTTGTTTTTCACTTAAATATTTATAGTTGTAATCTTATTGTATCATTTATAACTTTTCTTCTGGTTGGTTCCTTTGATATATCACAAATATGTTTCTGTTTTATCCCCAATCCTGTAACCATTGTTAATGATTATATAGCATTTTACTACAAAATATACTTAAATCATTTATTTGTTTGAGAACATTTATGTTGCTCCCAGTTTAACCTTTTTTTGAAAAAAATGAGTTTTAACGGCTTTTGATATCTACTACCAAATTGTTTTCCCAAATTGTATACCAACTTATGATGCCACTAGCAATGAGTGGGAGGGCCAGGCTAAAGGTCTAATTAGTAATTTCCCAAAAGTAGACCAGTTACCTTGTAAGGTGAATAAAGTACAAAATGTAAGTGCACAGTACAGAATCTGAGTAAGCTTTAAGCAAGGAAGCTAAGGATTGCCATAGTACTGTTTACAATGTCATCCCAAAGGCTCATACTTTTCATTCCAAAGACCCTAGAATTTAGCATCAGAGTAAAGAGAAACAAATGACTGATGGAGAACTAAATTCAGTTCATTATTACTGTTACTGTCCAGGTGGTTACTCTGTGCTTCAGAGGGATTTATCTCTCCTGGAGTAATATTTGTGTGTCATTAGCACTTGTGAAAATGATAGATCACCAGTAGATCCATTTTGAGCTTTGCTATGGAGATGATCATCTTCCATAGATCTAGACACCTGGATATGTGCAAAGATTCCTGGTCCCCATTCCCAAGTTCTTTACATGGGATCTCCTAAGACTTTAATCTCCCAACTCCCTTGAATAGGGAAGCTGAGTAAACTGAGTTCCTATGGAAAGGGAATATTGCTGGCTTTGATCTGGTGGGAAAAGAGGTAGAGCAGATCGTCCAGGAAAGGGAAATGGAACAGCTCATGCAGCCCGAACGTGAGCAAACTGACTGTCGCTGGAACATGCCTTTGAAAAATTGGAATTTTCTATCTCTGGGTAAGATTTTTCAAGCATTATTTGGAAAATTATTGGTGTTACTAGGAGAATTTAGAGTGCTCAGGTTGTCTTTGAAACTCTCCAGTTATATTTCAGCCCATAGATAGCAATCATCAGTTTGCAATCCAGTTTCAATCCATAAATCATCAATTTTATATGCATAAAAATATGAGTCACTTAAAATTTTTATATAGATTTCGCTCATTAATTCAGTAGGGATGACTTTTTAAAATATTTTTTTCTCCTCAGATCATTTTATCCCCATTGAGAAGTATCAGTTCAGTCTTTACCCAATATTTACGGAAGGAGTAGGGAAACCGAAGATAATTAATACTTTTGCTCAAGGTAAAAATTTTTACTTTTAGTTTCCTTCTACACAGATATGTGGTTTCTTCCTTAGTTAGCAATAATGCTGCCATCTGATTCTTCTCTTTCTGATGGACTCGTGGAAGAGCCCAGAGTCTTCTGTAGATGTGTCATGGGTGACTGTGTTAAGGGTATATGATTCCAAGGTGTTATTAAGAATAATCAGGCATGATATTGTGTTCCCGTATTGGTAAGTAACACTTTCAGTCTCAAAATGGGTAGAAAGTTGATTGTTGTTTGGTTGCTAAGTTGTCTCCAACTCTTTGCAACCCCATGGACTGTGTCACGCCAGGCTTCCCTGTCCTTCACTATCTCCCAAAGTTTGCTCAAACTCATGTCCGTTGAGTCAGTGATGCCATCCAGTCATCTCATCCTGTTACCCCTTCTCCTCTTGCTGTCAATCTTTCCCAGCGTCAGAGTCTTTTCTAATGAGTCTGCTCTTCACATCAGAAAGTTGATGGAAACAAAAATGGGAATACCCACCTATGCCACAAAATATCTCATCATAAAGGTTAATTGAAAAAATATTAATTTGCCGCACAATTAATATAAACACACCTAACCCAATAAAGCTTTGACATACTTATGGAGTCTTTAAATTTTCACCATCTTCTAAAGGAAATTTTTTCTGAAAATAAAACTGGAGAGACAGTTATAGAAAAAAGTTCACTGAGTGTCATATTTCTGATTCATCTTATTGTACTTAGAGTGGGAACATTTTGATTTTACTATTATTTTTCAAGTTGTTTTAAAATCGAAGTGACCCAATAATGAAGTTTCAAGAGAGAAATATTTTACCTGGTTTTAGAAGTAAAATAATTATATATAACTTCATTCACGTACTGTTCAACAAATATATATTGAACACTGTTCTAAGCATTGGGGATTGAATATTGAACATCAGTCTGTGCCCTAAATGGAGCTTAAACTCCAGTACTCAAATGACAGACAATAAACAATATAGTATCATATAGAAATAAGTATATGAAATTAAAAGTAAAATGAAGGGATAGAGTTAAAATGTGGTGCGTTAGTGTGTGTGTGAGTTGCTCAATCATGTCCTACTCTTTGTGACCCCATGGACTTTAGCCCACCAGGCTCTTCTGTCCATGGAATTTTCCAGGCAAGAATACTGGAGTGGGTTGCCATTTCCTTCTCCAAGGGATCTTCCCAATTCAGGAATTGAATCCAGGTCTACCCACACTGCAGGCATATTCTTTACTGCAAAGACCCTAAAGAGTGAGCATGCTTGGTGGTCCAAGATGCAACATAGAAGTCAATGTGTCTGAAGTGAGCAAGACAGAAGTTGATGGGTCTTGTAGAATGCCTTCTGCAGAAGCAGATGACTGATGCAGAGAGCCATCATAACAACTTTAGTTGACACTTTGATTCATATAATTGAAAAGTGATCAGATGGAGAGAGCTGGCAAATAAATACTTTTGAGAAAATGTTTTGCTACATTACGAGAAGCATAATTCTGAACAAAACAGTAATTATTTTATGATCAAAGTTATGCTTATGTCTTTCTGATTTTGATATCTTTAAAGGTCATTCAGATTTATGATGAAATCAGAAAAAAGCTCTGTTATGATTTTTGATACAGAAAGATATTACTTCCTCAAGATTCTGAGTTGTGTGGATGTTTTCTTTTTCAGGTGATGGAAAACACAAGCATGATGCAGATCTGTATGTAATCGTGCCAATAATAATCTCCTCCTCAGTCTTATTGCTTGGAACATTGTCAGTATCACATCAAAGGTATTGTATGTGGCGTTAAAAATCTCGAACATATTTAAACCATTTTAAACCCAAATCAGAAACACTAAAATATGCTAAATATTTTATATGTATTCAGTGTACAATAAGATGGCATAAGAAGAAAAAGGATTCCTTATTTCAGGAATCCACACTGCATTTTGCTAGCACACATAAGCCTCAGAGAAGNAGGTATTGTATGTGGTGTTAAAAATCTCGAACATATTTAAACCATTTTAAACCCAAATCAGAAACACTAAAATATGCTAAATATTTTATATGTATTCAGTATACAATAAGATGGCATAAGAAGAAAAAGGATTCCTTATTTCAGGAATCCACACTGCATTTTGCTAGCACACATAAGCCTCAGAGAAGAAATTAGATTTTTAACAAATGTATATACATTCATGAAATACCACGCTTATAACAGAAAAGCCTAGGCAGTATATTCTTAAAGGTGACAGGACTGGCTTTCAGAATTGTAAATCTAGGTTGAGGACTTTCAGTTGCGAAAATTTATTTGGAGCAGTCAATTCACTTATGGCTAGGAGGCATTCTGCTTTTTAAATTTTAGCATGGTGTGGCTCCATTCTGTCTCATTTGAACTGCTTGAATGGTTATGTGCCCCATCACTCTGTGCTGAGAGATCCAGACCATTGAGGTTATTTCACATGTGGCAAATCTCTTCGGAAATTTTTGTCTTCTAGCAGTGAAGAGGGAAAAGTGATTTTAGAATCTGAATTTATCTTCCAATCAAGTGAGCTGATGGGGCCTGTGCAAAGTATTTAGCACAGGGCTAGGCATACAGTTTTCAATAAATGTTAGCTATTTTTAAATTAATATTATAGTGATCATTAACTTTGGTCTAGACATAAAGTTGGTAGAAATCTTCCTGTGATAGCATATGAAAGTAAATTTGATCCTACTGTGGCATAACCAGTCTGGTAGACTTAGTTTCTAATTGTTCACTTGTTAACTGTTAACATTTTCAGTGTGAATGTTCTCTAATTTAATGCCTTGTTTATCCTTTGTAGAATGAAAAAGTTCTTTTGGGAAGATGTTCCAAACCCCAAGAACTGTTCCTGGGCACAAGGACTTAATTTTCAGAAGGTCCTTTTTTCAATTTTTTTTAACCCCAAGTATATAATATTTCATTTTAGATGCTGTATACCTTTTAGAACTTCAAACATTTTTAAGGTTCAAAACTTTTTTTTAAGGATAAGGTTTAAATTTTACTTTATTCAGTTCATCTGAATATGAATCTGTCTAATTTGTTATTTATTTTCATGGATAGGAAGATGCAGGGATTTGAAACCAGGACAAAACAAAATTCAATAGAAAGTTTATCATCTGAATTAACAATATACATACCTTTCTTCTGTGTAATAGTATATCATAAAACAAATATTAGAATGTTAGAGTCAAATCTGATGGAGAACAAATATTTGTATATACTTTTTGGGTATAAATTGATTGTCCTTTGGAAAAGGCTGGAATCAATATTTTTAAGCCTTGTAATTATCTTCATAATTACTTAAATCAGTTAAAAACTACATAATCCTTTCCTAAAAGACCGCAATCTGAAAATGCAATTATCATAGTAAAGCTTACATTTATGAAGATAGTTCCTTTCAAGCTACTTAGGAAACAATTATTCAACTCTAAAAATTTGCACTTATGTCTATAATAGATTTTCTCAGAAAACTCTTAGAATTTAACAAATATATCATTAATTTCCCAAGTTTTCCTTGAAGCAGGGTTGGCTTTCTACCTATAAAACTGGGAAAGTAGAATTCAGTTTTTATGGCAAAATATCTAAATGATGTTTTGAACAATAATCATATGGGGGTTATTCAGTCTCAATAATTATGTCATTGTAGTCACTGTTACATGTCTTCAGTGGTTTCTTTTTAGTTACAAGATCAAGTATTGTCCTTTTAAGCTGGTTCTCAATGACTTCTCTCTACAATTTGTTATCAACTTATATATTCCATTTTTCCTGTCCATGGGCCTTAGTCATGCTGACACTATTTTTCTCACCTCTACAGACCCCTCTATGTCAGTGAAGACTTTGCTCTAAGCTCTTCTTTCCCCAAACCTTCTGTGAACAAATGTAGTTCAGAAGAAATTCTGCCCCCTCTAAGTTTTCAGAGCATTTCATTATTTATTGTGAAGAGTGTTCTGAGTTCTAGGGCTGTATTTTNCTTAGTCATGCTGACACTATTTTTCTCACCTCTACAGACCCCTCTATGTCAGTGAAGACTTTCCTCTAAGCTCTTCTTTCCCCAAACCTTCTGTGAACAAATGTAGTTCAGAAGAAATTCTGCCCCCTCTAAGTTTTCAGAGCATTTCATTATTTATTGTGAAGAGTGTTCTGAGTTCTAGGGCTGTATTTTAATACCACGTATATTATTGAGCTCCTCCTGGTAAATGCAAAATACTAAAGTCAATATTCACAAAAGAATTAACAAAATGCTGATATCTTAGTCCATTTATTTATGTGCAGATCATTAAGATACATATTCTTACATTCATTAAGATTTTTATTTCAATTCTTGGTATCTTAGTTTCCTCCCCTGTAAAATGAGGTTTAATAGAACTTACCTCATTGAGTTGTTTCAGGGAGTAAAGAAGATGATACTTCCAAATAGTAGTCTCAATAAATTATCAATTACATTGCATATTTACATGTTTTACATTGTTATTCTTTCAGTTACCCCACAGAATAAGTATTAGCATCTCCATTTATAGAAGAAAAAAACCTAAAGCTTATATTGGTTAGGTAACTTGTTTTAGAGTCTGACTTAGTTTACTAATTTGTCTAATTTTTAAGCCTATTCTATTAGTAATTATTCTCTCTGGCTTTCCTTTTTTTTTTTGACCATGACCCTTGATGAGAAATATGCTTTACCTTGCAACCCAGTAAATGTATAGATATAAATAATATGCATTTGCAGTGCCCTCTATCTTCAAAATTTTATTTAAAGAATACTGGTTACAACCCTCTAACTTCATTCACATACTAATGAGTATGATTTGCAATAACAAAATCACTGCTCTACAGTTTATCAGTGAACAAGTGAGTGAACAAAGTAAGTAATATTGTGGGCAAAACAACACAAGCAACTAAATTGTAATCTTTCAGCAGAAGAGACAGTGTTTTCTCTTCAGACGCGGTAGCACTGTAGTTTCACATACTTACATGCATACATTATCTTTACAGAAACTTCACTTTGCCTGAAACTAACCAGCCCCACACCCATCCACTTCTCAGCTACGCCCTTACTATAAGCCACAGAATCTCCTTTCATTAAAACAGACCTGATGATTTTTTCAATTAGTAAAATATTTATTCCTCTTCTTTCTCTTCCATTATGAATTCTTACAGTGACATTTCCAGCCACGTATATTTATTTGTCATTCATTCATTCCTTTGTTCAACAAGCACATAATGAGAATGAATATTTACGTGTAAGTCTAGGATGTTGCTAGGCTCTGGGAAAACAATTTTTAAGATATCGTTCTTACCATCTAGCAGAGAAGGCAGTGGCACTCCACTCCAGTACTCTTGCCTGGAAAATCCCATAGACGGAGGAGCCTGGTGGGCTGCAGTCCATAGGGTCGCTAAGAGTCAGACACAACTGAGCGACTTCACTTTCACTTTTCACTTTCATGCGTTGGAGAAGGAAATGGCAACCCACTCCAGTGTCCTTGCCTGGAGAATCCCAGGGACAGGGGAGCCTGATGGGCTGCCGTCCATGGGTCGCACAGAGTCGGACACGACTGAGGCGACTTAGCAGCAGCAGCAGTAGCTTAGCATCTAGGCAGTGACAGGGAGGTCTTAGAAGAATGACTGGTTAAAAGCAGTGTAGAATGAGCTTGTCTTCTTTTCTGTCTCTAAAATTGTTTATTCATTTATAATTCAATCATTAATTCATTTCATGCATTTATTCAAGGGATATTTATTGAATAGTTANGCAGCAGTAGCTTAGCATCTAGGCAGTGACAGGGAGGTCTTAGAAGAATGACTGGTTAAAAGCAGTGTAGAATGAGCTTGTCTTCTTTTCTGTCTCTAAAATTGTTTATTCATTTATAATTCAATCATTAATTCATTTCATGCATTTATTCAAGGGATATTTATTGAATAGTCATCCTAATGCCAGTCACTCATCTAGGCCTTGGGGTTAAAATGGTGGGAAAATAAAAACTCTTGGAGTGTACAGCCTATGGGAAAGATAAGATTAATCAGTTTATAACTGAAATGACTATATGTGTTATATATAATATATATTATGATAATATTGCAAACATTAATAATGCTAAACGTGTTGTGAAATGAAGGGACCCAGTGTGCTGAGTGTATTCTGCGGGATGGGGGTGGTGAGTGAGTGAAGGTAAGAAAGTGACGGTTGAGCTAAGATCTGGAAGATGAACAGTGATCAAGTAGGATTTGTGGGGGAGGGTGAGAGCCCAGGCAAGACCACCTGTGAAGACAAAGCCCAGTGGTAGGAAGGACCTTAGCACATTCACAGGCTGAAAATAGGGAGGTTAAAAGACAAAGAGTAAAAAGGAGACTATTTTCCCCTCAATATTTATTGAGATTTTTTTCTTCTTTGAATATGAGAGGAATTTTGTAAAAAAAAAAAAAAAAA
>SJYA01013483.1:0-22712 GCA_006410615.1 Neotragus moschatus
GTCCAAGCTAGGCAGCTGAGACCTCAAGTGCCTGGAAAACCTGGGGCAAACAGCTTGTTGTTGAGACTCCAGGCCCCATGGAGGACATGAAGTCTTATAACAGCCTTGATTGGTGGGGGCAGGTGCAGTGAGTTTCAGCTTGAGCATCCAATGAGTGATGGGGCTGTGATCCTTAACTTATAAGGAGATGTTAGAAATGGCTCAAGGGACTCGAGCCACCAGGGGACGTTGGATTGTGAGGTTGAGACCTGGCCTTACTACTAACAGGCCCTGTGTGGGAACAGACTGTGTCTCCTGCCTGCCTTCCTCTCTGGCAACCCGGAGCAAGGCCTCTGAGGGGTACTGAATAACTTAATATAAGAAAGCAAGTACCTCGACTTAATTTCTTATCTGAAAATGACAGCCAGCACTTCAAGAATTAGAATCTCAGGAATGAAAGTGGCCTTAAAAATCATACAAGCAAAGTTTAAAATGTTTTTTTAGACTATCACATAAGTAAACAACCTGACTCATATGAATTCAGAGGAAGAAGAAACCACCAGATTGGAGCACCCAGGGCACAGGTCTGGCCTGTATGGATGTGCAGGTTGTTGACTGCACGAGGGACTTGGAGCAGCTAAAATCCAAGAGCTACACTCACCAAGCCCTGTGCTTCCACTTTGTGGACTGCAAGAAGGACAGTAATAAACCTTGTATAGAGGAGAGACTCCATTAGTGTGGGTTTAGGGGGAAGGGTTGAATCATGTTCTAGAAACAGGTTTCATGGAGGGAGAAGGCAGCTAATGCAGGAAGTGGACTGGAGGCCAAATTTAGTGGAGATGAAATAAGACTCTACCCTGCTTTGCAGCAGTGCCTGGCAAAACAGAATCCCTTAGCACTCCTGGGTGCAGGTAACAGTGCTGCAAGCAATAAATAGCGATACAAGTAATAAATAGTAGTACAAGTAAAGGAAAGAAATGCTTCAGAGACTTTGGAAAATGGTAACGTTTCTCCCTTCAAATTAGTGTGTTCATTTTATTCATCTGCAACACAGCGCTCTTGTCTAAGTTTCATGTGGGAAGGAAACAGGAAAATGACAATAGGGTGAGCACACACTGAGTCATAGCTTTTCCACAAATGCTTTCAAATCTTGGCTGGATCTGACCCATTAGAGGCCAGGAGTTAGAAAGGGCGTGGTTTTCTATTTTTGAGAACAGCTTCTTTGTTGTCTGCTTGTTGAATAATTCAGTCATATTAAATTTGGGAACAATTAAGTGGAAAAAAGTAAAAAGTGATAAAATCTAACTAAAAGATGTGATTTTGGATGTACAAGGAAAACTGAATTGGTACTGAGGGCTTGCCAGTAGGAATGGCACCTTCTCGGGGAGGATCTGATGGACTGAGTGTCTCTAACCTGAAGGTACCTCATGACACAGAACTTCACTTAGTTGAAGTAAACTTACTTAGTTGAAGTAGAACTTACTTAGTTGAAGTAAATATCTGTGACAGTATCGCTCTGATTGTTGCTTTATACCCAGGCAAGCTCACGAAACCTAACAAAGCTACCATACCATGCATTTGGAACTATAATATGAAATATGCTATTTCTACACCCACAAGTAAGCCAAAGTGAAAATAATTCAAGATACTAGAACTGAAAATAAATTACTTAAATTTTATATTAAACATTGCTGCTGCCCCAAAGTAAGTTTAATTATAGAAGATGGAAGGAGAGCCTTGGGACTCTGAAAGAACCTGCAGGTTTTATGGACTTGAACACTCAGAGTGTTTCTTGATCACATTAAAACTCACTTCAAATTCTGCCTCTTCTTGATCTTAATTTCCTACTTACTTAAAAAAAAAAAAAAGAAGAACTCCCTTGAGGGACAATTTACATACTATCAAATGAAGGGGCCCATTTAAAAAGTACAGTGAGATGAGTTTAGAAAAACATACGCTCTGATACCGGCATCTGGCCGGCATCTCCATCAGCTGCATGACTCCAGGGCTCCTCCCAGGCCCTGGGTCTTATCCGAGGTTTCACTGAAGATTATTTTTGCCTATTGAAGAACTTCGCATACTTGGGAATACAGAGTCTAGGTGTCTCATTTCTTTCAGATTTGTCAACAATGTTCTTTTTTTTAATACCGAGTAGCATTCCATCGAGGNGGGCTCCTCCCAGGCCCTGGGTCTTATCCGAGGTTTCACTGAAGATTATTTTTGCCTATTGAAGAACTTCGCATACTTGGGAATACAGAGTCTAGGTGTCTCATTTCTTTCAGATTTGTCAACAATGTTCTTTTTTTTAATACCGAGTAGCATTCCATCGAGGGCTTCCCTGATAGCTCAGTTGGTAAAGAATCTGCCTGCAAAGCAGGAGACCCCAGTTTGATTCCTGGGCTGGGAAAATCCGCTGGAGAAAGGATAGGCTACCCACTCCAGTATTCTTGGGCTTTCCTTGTAGCTCAACTGGTAAAGAATCCACCTGCAATGTAGGAGACCTGGGTTCGGTTCCTGGGTTGGGAAGATCCCCTGGAGAAAAGAAAGGCTACCCACTCCAGTATTCTGGCCTAGAGAATTCCATGTAGTCTATGGGGTCTCAAAGAGTCAGAGATGACTGAGCGAATTTCACTTTTCCCTTTCAGCATTCCATTGCATAGATGTAACAGTATTTGTTTATCTGGTCACCTACTGATGGGTTTTCTCTCCAAAGGCAGTGTTTTGAATAAAGCTGCCAAGAACACTCCTTGTACAAGGCTTGCAATGCAGGTTTCTGTAGTTGGGATAAATACCTAGTGGAATTGCTGGGTCAGATGGTACTTACATGCTTAGTTTATAAGATTGCAGATGATCTTCCTGATAAAATGTTCTACCTACACCCCCATAATCAACACGAGAATTCCAGTCACCCACCCCACCCCCAGCCTTGTCAGCACTTGGTGTTGTCAGAATTCTCCACTGTATCATTCTCATGAGCAAACGTCTCCTTTTAAATAAAGACCAGGGTCATTTTGGGAAGATTACAAGCAGGATGAGAGAGGGGCACTGCAGTTAAGGGCTGGGTCCCACAGATGTCCAGCTTACACACTAGCCCAGGCCTCTCCCACTTCTGACTGACCTGGGCTCCCTTCCCTGGGTTACGTAATTTGCTCACGGAACTCAGGGAACACTACTTATGTTTACCGGTGTGTTACCTAATACAGGAAAGGATGAGGTTGAAAGATACAGACAGACAATCAGATGACGAGGCAGAGAGGGCAAGGTCTGGGAGTGTCTGGGGGACAGGAGCTTCCGCCCCTTGGAGCTGGGACTGTGCCCACACTCCTGGAAGCTCTCTGAACCCCATAGTTTGTGGGTTTTGATGGAGGCTTCATTTTGTAGGCACAGTCACAGTGCATCATGAATTCAGTATCCAGCCTCACTCCTCCCAGGAGAGGCGGGTGGGGCTGGAAGTTCCAAGCTTCTTATCTGGCTCAGTGACTTTGGAGCCCCCATCCTGAAGCCACCACATTAGAACAAACGTGCTCCCAGCACCCAGGAACCCCACAGGATTGAGGGTTTCTGGGCTGGCCCCAGAGCAGACACACTTCTGTCCCCTGGGTCACAGCTCCGTGACCAGGCAGGAGGGGGCAGTGGGCAGGGGGCTGGGAAGTGGAAGCGCGAGCATCTCAGTGGTGTTCAGCAGAAACAGACCCCCAGCAGAATTCATGGGAAGGGTCCCAGGTGCAGAGAGGGGCCAGCCAGCTGTGGCAGCAGAGCATGCAAAGTAGCCGAGGTGGCCTCAGGCAGGAGTGGGGACTCCTGGTCCCCAAGAGGCGCTCACGTCCTTCTGACATGGGTGGGAGTGGACCCCACAAGTCACCCCGCCTCCGGGCTCTCGGTGCGGCAGGAGTCAGTGTCTTGCTGAGAGGGGGAGGCAGTGGGGGGGCACAGCCCAGGGGATCCTTCAGGGCTGGGACCTCCCCGAGTGGGGTGGGGATACCCTTGAGCAAAGGAAACATCCTGGGGGGAGGGTGGGCATGGGGGCAGGCTCAAGGACCAGGCAGGGAGTTGCAGCTGGAACCTGGGCGGGGGTCTGCACCCCTCTGTCCCCTGCAGGCCCCTCTCTCCTGCTCTGTCAGCCCACCTGGCTTTGAATTTCCAGGGCCCAGACCCAGTCCCACTCCCCATCTGGCAGGTCCTGGATAACTAGGTGCAGGTGCTGCCCAGTTCTGAGGGGCGCTGGCCTCTCTCAGGGTGGAATGAGGGCTGCAATGCCCTGCTTCTCACCCGCAGAAGCCCTCAGGCCGTGGGGACAGAGAAACGAGTGGGGTGCCGGCCGTGTCTCGGGGCGCCTTGAGCCATGGCACCTTCCTGACTGTGTATCTTCTCGGCACCTATGACCCCTGTGCCCACCCTGCTGAGAATCAGAGCTTGTTCTGGGCAGGACCAGGGCTCTGAGAGCAAGAAAAAACGGTCTAGAACATCCATCCTCTTTCTCTGTCCTTCTTTGACATTCCTTCCCAGTTCCAGCTCCGCAATTTTTGAACTGTTCTGCCAGAGGAGAAGAGGGCTTGAAGAGGGGGAGTGAGGGAAGAGCACAGCCCCCCAGGGGCCCTCACACCTCAGGTGTCACCTGCTGGCCCTCAGGAGCCTGCGTGTGAGCATGAAGCACTGAGATGGAGGCCCCTGTCCATCCCCCCAACTCTGGAAGGCTTGGGGGTGGCCTTCCCTGTTCTGAGCCTGGCCTTCACCTCCCCCGCTGGAGACACAGCAAAGCCAGAAAACAGCTTAGTCCTTGTTGCAAGTGCTCTGGGAACAAAAGAGTCCTGTCTCCTGCCTGGAACAATGCTTCCTTCTCCCCCTCCAGATTCCAGTGACCGCCAGAAACAGCAGCCACATGACCCCGCCTCACTTATCTCCCTGGGTGCCTCTGCCTCCTCTCTGTTTCCTGGGCTTTGCTTCCCACCACCCCATGTCCCCTTGGCCTGCCAGGTATTGCAGGGGATATGGGTGGGGGCAGGGTGGGAAGCAGAGATGCTGCAGGCAAGCCCAGGAGCGGAGTGTGGCTCACCCAGGGAGGAGGCCCTGGGCACCACAGTCTCTCTGGTCCAGACCCTGGGGCTTGGGCTCAGGGAGTGCTCCCCCAGACACTCTGGTGGTCATTTATACAGAAAGGGACATGCAGTTTTGGGCAGAGGGTTTGCGTCAGGCCTGCTCGTTTTTTCCTACGATGCGAGAGTATTGAGGCTCGTCTCGGCTACTGGCTGCAGCTGATTCCCGTGACTGCTATTCTTTGTTATACACCGTCTTCCACTGTGCGACTGTACCACACTTGGTTTACACACTCACCCCTTGATGAAATTTGAATTGTTCCCAGTTTTGAACTATGCACTGTTTTGAACAGTTTGAAATGTTACGAATCACAGACTCTTATAATGGTCTTTTTATGGATTTCTGTTTCCATGTACCTTGAGGACATATCTAAGAGTAGGGTTGCTGAGCCTGTCCTACAAGCAACTGCAGAACAGATGTTCTGAGTGGCTGTAGCATTCTACACTCACGTCAGCAATGTGCAGTTGTGACGGTTCACTTTATGGGGCAACTGACGGCCATGGGTTACCCAGATTGAACATTAGTTCCAGGTGCTTCCAGAGGAGACTGTCCTTTGAGTTGGTGAACTCAACAAACTGCCCCCACTCATGTGGGTGGGGATGGCCCAATCAATTGAGGGCTTGACTGTAACAAGACGGAGGAAGGAGGAGTCCCTCCTTTGGTGAGCTAGGTCATCTCACGTCATCTGCTCCTGTCCTCAGACTGGGACTCACATCATCAGCTCCCACAGTTCCTTGGCTCTCCAGAGTCAGATGGCGCATCATGGTGCTTCTCAGCCTTCACACCCGTGCAAGCCAGTTCCTCATAATCAGTCTCTCCCGGCTACTCTCTCCAAACATGCATAGAGTAGCCTGCTGGTCAAAGGCAGACTTGCAATGGAAGCTCTCATCTTTCATCCTCTTCCACAAAAGGGCTTACAGAAAATGGTGATGGATCTAAAGAACACCAGTATACACTAGACAGGACTGGAGGCCTCAGTCGGAGCTCCTTCTGCCCTAGCACCCCACCCCACCCCCTTCGGCATGCTCTTCCCAGTGAACATGCTCTTCGGAGCCTAGGGGTTAACAGGGCTGTTGTGGAAATGGTGCGCTTCATTCCGTGCTTCTAATTATGGTGTTGCTACTATATTGGCCCCATTGGTCCAAAATAACGTGATTTCTGAGTGAAAAATGCTGGAAATGGCAGCCTCTTGAACCCCCTTAAGTTTTTAAAAATGAACTTGTGAGCCATCTGTTAGAAACACTGGTTCAATATGTTTTCCTGCTCCTGAAAATGATGACTTAGTGAGCATCTACTCTTCCCGGACATCGTAGTGTTCTCTGTGTAGTTCTCCCTTTCAAGTTTCTTATCTATGATGTAGACACTATTAATCACATTTTCTAGAGAATGAGAGGGAAGTTCAGAGACTCGTGTAAATCACACAGGATTTTACTCGTGTTACAGACCAAAATAGGATCCCCACATCCCTTGTTTCATCCATGCACAGTGTAATTTCCTTCTTATTTCTGCTCCACTAGATCAGAAAGCACGTATCAGGATCTAGAGCTAATTCACTTGGGCTTTCTATCTCTGTCCACCATGGTTACTAAGAAAATTGGGTAAGAGATCTTTGAAAAAGCTATTCAAAGAGTCCTAGGCAAAGAGGCCCCAAATAATTTTTCCAACATTAAAGTCACTGAGAGGAAGTATCTTTTTCAATTGATTCAGGCGCCATTGTCTTTCCAGGGTTCTCTAAAACAGCTCGATTTTTCCCCGTAAAATTAGCAATCTCTAATAATACAGATTGCTAAAATATTACCTTGTGCATGTGTGTGTGTGTGTGGGTGTGTGTGTGCGTGAGCTAAGTTGTTTCAGTCATGTCCGACTCTTTGAGACCCTGTGGACTGAAGCCCACCAGGCTCCTCTGTCCATGGGATTCTCCAGGCAGGAATCCTGAAGTGGGTGGCCAAGCCCTCCTCTAGGGATCTTCGAGACCCAGGGATTGAAACCGCATCTCTTATATGTCCTGCTTTGGCTGGTAGATTATGTACCACTAGCACCACCTGGGAGACCCCAAAATAATATCTTAACCTATTATTATTTTCCCCCAATCATTGTATTCGTTATATGGTAGCTGTGAGTTACATGAACTACAATTTTCAGGGAAAGAACTTTGACAGAGCATGGTGGCTTTAGAGCCATTTGATGTTTGAATTAGCTTTGTGACATTTAACTATATTATTGTCTCCCTTCTACAAACCTAGTGGATAGCACCCTAGATCGTCATGATGCCTGGAAGTTCTAAAATTCGGAATTAAATTACTTCTACGATTGAGAGATTTGGACAGGAGCCTAGGGTGTGACTCATTGTTTACCATGCTGACCAGGTAACAGGCAACATTCTACAGCTGTCATTTTGCTTTGTATTCTCCTCCAGCATTTTGTCCTATAGCAGAAATTACAGCATATGCTGTAATAATCTGCTTCCTTTTTAAAATTATAAAACGAAGAAATGCTCCTTGCAAATAATTTCAACAAAAGAATTAGGGAATTCTTTTTCATCTTAAGGTGCTTTTGTGAGGAACCAAGCATATATGCGGATTTTCACCTCAAATGAGCTCATAGTAGAAGGATGCTTTTTAGACTCAGACCCTGAAGATTCTGCCTGCAAAGCGAGACCAGGATTCAGTCCATGGGTCGGGAAGATGGAGAAATCCCACCGACAGTGGAGCCTGGGGGGACTACAGCCCACGGAGTCGCATAGAGTTTGACACTGCTGAGTGGCTAACAGTTTCCCTTAGGCCGGATTAGCATTGTCCATTCAAAGGGTGACACCGCAGGCTTAACCTCTGCCTTTTAAGTCATTACTTTTTGGCTCTTACAGGATAGTGAATTCTAACCCTGTTCACCGGCAAAGTGAAGGTGAATATGAGAACTTTTCAGTAAAAGGCAAGCTTTAAAAACTGCCTCGGAAATGTGAGAAATCTTTGCTTTTCCAAACCCTCAAGACTCGTAGGGTCTGAAGCAGCTGACCTCCAGAGGAGCCAGGAACGCCCCTGCAGACAGGGCCAGCCAGCAAAGGGAAGGGGTGGAAGCTTTGGGGACAGGGAGGGGGTTGGGAAGCTGGGGGAGAGAGAGGTCGGAGGACCCTGCCCACACGTGCCCAGCCCGAGGGCTCTGCGGGGAGGGACGAGGGACCGGGGGTCCGGGAAGTCTATACGCCCGGCGCCGCGGGCCCACGCGTGCGCAACCAAGCCGGGCGTTGGGCAGAAGGAGGGGGCGCGCGGCCACGTGGCTCCGCAGGAATGCGCGGGCGCGAGGGCAGGGCACAGCCGAGGAACGGGCAGGGGTGACAGCCAATGGGCTTCCGGAGCTGCGAAATTAGGCCAATCACGGCGCGCGGGCGGGCCTACTTCCCTATGGGCGGGGCCGGGGCGCATCCCCGGGCGGCTGACTCGGGGCTGGGAGAGGGGTCGCCGGAGGGACGGCGGGCAGGGGTCCCGTCCCGGCTGCAGGGTGAGTGCGGGCTAGGGAGGACCGGGTCCCGTGGCTTGAGTGTGGGCGGGGCGGGGGGGCGCTGGGGTCCTGCGGGATGAAAGCGGGCAGGGGTGGGGTGGGGGTCCTTGAAGGGCGCCGCCCGCGAGCCCACCTATCGCGGAGCTTGGGAGTTTCCTTTTTTCCCTGGGAAGCTTCCCTTCTGCCCAGCTCCCTCGAACTGGCCTATCCCACCGGCACCTTGCAGTCCAGGCTGCCAGCCCACCCCAGATTTTGCGGGACGGTGCGAGAGCCGCTTGGGGCACGCGCCGCCCGGGGCGTGGACAGTGCAGGTGGCGGAGCTGAGGCCCTGGAAGCCCCCCACTTATCGTGAGTCCCGGGACAACGGCCACGGATCGAGACCCACCGGCCATCCGGAGGTGCAGGAGGCACCCGGGCCCGGCCTGAGTGAAGTCCCCTGAGGAGTGGCCAGTTGGGGTGTTTAGGTCGGGAATAGTCGTTTGTATTTTCCTATAAAGGCAAAAGCCCTTGGCCCACTTTGGTGCTGCTGCTGCTGCTAAGTCGCTTCAGTCGTGTCTGACTCTGTGCGACCCCATAGACGGCAGCCCGTCAGCCTCCTCTGTCCCTGGGATTCTCCAGGCAAGAATACTGGAGTGGGTTGCCATTTCCTTCTCCAGTGCATGCATGCATGCTAAGTTGCTTCAGTTGTGTCCGACTCTGTGCGACCCTATGGACAGCAGCCTACCAGGCTCCTCTGTCCCTAGGATTCTCCAGGCAAGAATACTGGAGTGGGTTGCCATTTCCTTCTCCTTGGCCCACTTTAGGGTGAAGGTAATTGCTACTTTAGAAACCCCCCCTCACATCTCACATGGCTGGAAAACAAGCAGGTGCGCTGCCAGCCGGGACAGGTGACTCCTCATCCCTACTTGGCAATACTTCCCCTCTGGAAGACCCTCAGTTTGAAGGTAGAAATCTGAGTAAATGTTTCAGCTTTTAATAGGATGTGAACATTTTGAGAAAGCAGCAGACATGTTTGGTGCAATATAATATTTACATTTCAATTACTGGAGGTGAAAATTCTCATGAACTAAGTGCAGTGGATTTTTAGCTTTTCTTTGGTTGAGCCACAAAGTCAAAATAAAGTAGCTGCCAAGGTCCTGGATCTTATGCAAGAGTTACTTAATATCCCTCCAGGTAGAACATTGCAAGGAATAACATTTTTACTATTCATCAGTTAAAATACATATTTTAAACATATTTTCAAGGATATAATTTTTTTTAATAAAGGAAAGATGAGATATACTCTGTGTAATATTAATATATTGATATAATGTATCCCTTAAGCTCTCACCATGTTTACTTGACTGGCCCTGGGGTATGGTTTGGTTAAGTGACTCCATCTGCAGTCAGTATTTCAGTTATTGAAATATTAATCTTAGATATGCAGATAGCACCACCCTTATGGCAGAAAGCAAGAGGAACTAAAAAGCCTCTTGATGAGAGTTGAAAGAGGAGAGTGAAAAAGCTGACTTAAAACTCAGCAATGAGAAAAGTAAGATCATGGCATCTGGTCTCATCACTACATGGCAAATAGATGTGGAAACATGGAAACAGTGACAGACTTTATTTGGGGGGGGGGCTCCAAAATCACTGCAGATGGCAGCTGCAGCCATGAAATTAAGACACTTGCTCCTTGGTAGAAAATCTATGACCAACCTAGACAGCATATTAAAAAGTAGAGACATTACTTTGCTGACAATGCTCTGTATAGTCAAAACTGTGGTTTTCCAGCAGTTATGTATGGATGTGACAGTCAGACCATAAAGAAGGCTGAGCGTTGAAGAATTGATGGTTTTGAACTGTGGTGTTGGAGAAGACTCTTGAGAGCCCCTTGGACAGCAAGGAGAACAAACTAGTCAATCCTAAAGGAAGTCAGTCCTGAATATTCATTGGAAGGACTGATGCTGAAACTGAAGGTCCAATCCTTTGGCCACTTGATGCGAAGAACTGACTCATTGGAAAAGACCCTGATGTTGGAAAGGATTGAAGGCAGGAGGAGAAGGGGATGACAGAGGATGAGATGGTTGGATGGCATCACTAACTTGATGGACATGAGTTTGAGCAAGCACTGGGAGGTGGTGAAGGACAGGGAAGCCTGGCGTGCTATAGTCCATGGGGTTGCAAAGAGTTGGACATGACTTAGTGACTGTTGTTACAGCAACAACAACATCTGCAGTTAGGTGGCTGCGTGACTATTCATAGTCAAGTGTAGACTCCCATGGTTTCCTGAAATAATTAGTCTCTCTCAGGCCAGGTATTATCAAAGCAGTTATAGACAGGGATGAGATAAAATCCAGAGCTGTTAAAAATAGTTTTTTATAATTTGTTATGGTCAAGGTTGACTTTGTTTTATTGAATTTGTTTTCTTGATATTTTGATGTTCTCTGAAGTTTTTCTGGTGAGGTTAGACGGTTAGAAACTTCTCTTTGGAGATTCTTGGAGATTGAGGTGTTCTGGTGGCATTCAGACCCTGGGCTGAGTTCTGGAACTGCTCACCCGACCCTGGGAGAATCACATCCCCCATAGAACCTCAGTTTACTCACTTAGGAAATTTCTGGAAGGCAAGTTGTGAAAATGCATTTTATTTATTTTGTTTATTTTTATGAAAATGCGTTTTAAAGCAAGAATGCTCTGCATGAGAGCAAAGTGAAAATGCTGTGAGTGTGGCTGTGTCACTATAAATTAAAGACCCATATCGAATAATACAGTATTCTTATTGCATGAGGCATGATAGAAAGGCTGCAATGAAAATCCAGATCTTGAGATACTCAGAGCATGTTGGTGTTCATTTCATATATCACTCATAGTTTGCCTGGGTACAAAGGGAACGGAATGAAATGAGATAGAAGGGGATCACAGACATTGAACATTTATGGGCAGGATTACTGCTCTCTCAGTTAAGCCTTCTGGAAGTATAGTTTGGGAAGTTCTGGGGCTTAGCAGTACAGAGGGGCACTGGGTCTGGGGGTGTGGGCCGGGGCCAGCAGTGGGGGTTTCGGCCCTCTCTGACCCTGATGGCTGTTGGAGTGAGGCCCAGGAGAGCTGGCACGGGACCCTTGACCCACCACCAGCCCCACCCAGCACACACCCCTCACTGGGACTCCTTCGGAACTCAGACTTGAGAGAAGCAGGCCTTGAAGTCGGCTTTTGCTTCTTTACATCTTGGTTTCTGTGTGTGCCTTTTCAAAACTTTGATGATAAAAATGGCCAGTCACGGGCACTGCTGTTATTCTTTCATTTCCTGTTCTTCTTTATGTCGGGAAAGTAATGGGTACCTGCCAGTAGAGAGTGCTTTCTGTGGGTTGTCGATGTTTTATGGTTCCGTTAAGCAATGTTCAAAAGAACTTTTGGAGTTTTTTGTTTTAGGTTTAAAGTGTTTCTCTTCCAGGAGCCACTTTCTGATACTAAAAATTGCTTTTTAAAGTAAATGTGACACCAGAGGTTGCTGCAGCCTCCCGGTGCCCTTGTAAAAGGGAGTGGGGACAAGGCCCACGGGGGCAGGGGGAGGCCTCTGTGCTCCCAGGAGGACAGCTGAGCCAGCCTTCCCCAGGGGGCCGCTGGCCTGGTGGCCCAGGTAAGGCTTTAAGACCTTTATTCGGTAGTCGCCTGGGTTCCTGAACTGGGCATTTTATGAAGAAAACAAAAGGAATAGGTGAGGGTGCCCAAACAGTCCGCCCACTGGTAACGACACTAAGCCAAGGCCGTCTCCACGCACGAGGAGGTCAGGTCCGAGGGCGGGGGCTCTGCGTCCTGGACTGACGCTTCGCTCTTGATTCTTGGGCTGGAGGCTGGCAGTTTGTGGGGAACCAGAGCCTGGCAAGTGGACGTCATTTTTTTTTTTTTTTTTAAAGAAATCACTGTGGACATTCAGGCTTCAAAGTCAAACAGATGTGAACTTTGAACTTGAGTCATTTCTCAACAGTGTGGAGACCAGGATCTGACCATACAGGACAGGCTAAGGAGTTTTAATAGAAGTGTGCCGTGCACACTCAATGTTTTGTTCTGTTATCCACCTTCTTTCTCTGAAGGGAAGACGGGGTGGTGACTGACTTGAAGGAGCTTGAGAGTGTTGAGCTGAAAGGGTCAGAGCAGAGGTCAGTACCCGTCTCTGCTGGGCCGGGAAGGTCTTGGTGGGTATTATTGTTCAGTCGCAAGGTTGTGTCCGACTGTTTGCGACGCCATGGACTGTAGCCCACCAGGCTCCTCTGTCCATGGGATTCTCCAGGCAAGAAGACGAGTGGTTGCCATGCCGTCCTCCAGGGGACCTTCCTGATCGAGGGATCGAACCTGTGTCTCCTGCACCGCAGGTGGATTCTTTACCCACTGAGTCACCGGGGAAGCCCAGGAGGCCTTGGACCCTGGAGGATGTCAGGGTCTCCAGCGCAGGGAGTCAGGCGGGTGCTCTGCCCGTCGGGCCGGCTCTGCCTTGCTTCAGCAGTGGCATGCAAGGGCTTGGAAGGGCAGGCATTTGCCTAGTGGTGGGGATGGGACGCCTGTGTGGGCCAGTGTAGAAACAGCCCAGGATTTCCAGAGTTAGACGTGATTCCAAGTCAGGAGCCAGAGTCTGCTTCTGTGCGGGGAGCGCTGAGCTCTGATGGAAGGAATTCGGCGTGTCTTTTCACTCCCTGCGTGTGCAGGTCTGAGCCTGGCCGAGATGCCGGGAGGCCAAGCGTGGGGCTGGAGCTCAGGCTGGTGCGGCCGTCAGCTCCCCCTGGGGGACGTGGCCTTGGCCCCTGGCCCCGGCGGCCCACTCGCTGTGAAACTGATAAGACATCAATGCACGCTTTGTTCTCAGCCCTGGACTGGGCAGTGGCCAGTGGGCAGCCCTGATTCTGTCCATCAGAGAAGCTGAGTCGGATGTTGCTTACGTGGCCAGGGACTCAGCCTGCAGGCCCTTCTCCCAGACGGTGCAGGGGCCAGGCCTGGTGTCAGAGTTCTTGTCCCGGGGGACATGGCCTTGGTCACTTTTCCGTTGGAACTAAAATCAGACCCAGGCCAGGGTCTGCGGAGGACAGAGTCCCGCCTTGGGTCCAGAGCTGATTGGAGCATGGAGGGAACCTGATGGGCCTGCTGCTGGCCTCTGTTCTGGAAAAGCGTTTAGACATGCGCTTCTCCCAGTGATTTAATAGGAAGGAATGAAAGGTGCAGCGTTTGCCAGATGGCAGGAGTGTTTAGGACGTGTATCGCAGGTAGTCGAGGGGGAGAGATTGTTTCCAGGGTGTGCATCCCTGCAGCCCATCTGGGCCGACAGGAGGGCAGGGGACCCTGGCGCCCATCTCCCCTGTGTGTGGGTGGGGGTGGGGACCCAGGGGAGGCCAGGCAGTCGAGGGCGTCCTGGGCTTCACAGCAAGGTGCTCCCCCCCGGTGTCCCCGCGGTCTGCAGGGTGGTCCGAGCCAGTGTCAGGTGGATGCGCGTCCATAGGGAGGGACCAGGTGGGGCCAGGCCGCCCTACACTGGGTGGGCCGCTGCGCTGACACATGACGAAAGGCTCCAGTCTGGGGGGACAGCAGCTTCGCCTGCATCTGCCTGATGTAATCACACGTGCACGCAGCACCCTTCCTGCTCTGCAGGAGGAGTTACTTGTGTTTCCCATAAATAAGGGGGCATTCATGCTGCAGCGTGACCCACAGGGTTGGTCCACCAGGCGGGCAGCAAGTGCCCGTGCAAGGAAGGCAGGGGCTTGGACGTCAGCCCAGGGTTTCCCCAAATTCCTTCCATCCCAAGGCGGGATTTTGTGTCAGTCAGGGTGATTTTTGAGAGCTGGAATTTGCTTTGTGCAAGAAACTGCTGGGCGTGTGGGTCCCGGGAGGAGGTGCGGGTGGGGGGTGCGTCTCCGGCCTCCTCCCTTCCTCTCTGCTCCTCTCCTCCCCGTCCGTGGGGCTCTTGGTCCATACACAAGTGCTGAACTGCCCTTCGCGGGTGTGCTCGGGGCCTGTCCTTGATCAGGCCGTGTGCTGGGGGAGGTGACAGTGAGGCCTGGACAGACGGATGCAGGACAGACGGATGCAGGCTCCAGCCAGTTACCAGGGCCTGGGGTGTCGCCCCCTGTCGGCGCTGACCCCCTCACAGGGGTGACTTTCTTCTGTTTCATGACTGTAACACTGGGTTTATGAAAAGATTTCTCAGAGACGTGGCCAAGTAAAGGCAGAATTAACTACGTCCTTGGTGAGTTCTGAAAGGAAGGGGTCGTGTGTCTAGATGGTTCTGAGAGGAGGCTCTCGGGCTGGACTGTGTGGCCGTGGACACCCATGTTTGTGCCTGGAGGCAGAAGGGCTTCAGGAGCCCATAGAGGGGGCGTTTGGGCTGCGAGTCTGGGCCCCTGGCCCTCGGGGGGCAGCGGGGCCGCGGTCCTCCTGACTCTTCGGTCTGGCTCGGCGCCAGCGTGGGGCAAGGCCCGCTGGGTCTGGGGAACCCTGTGTCCAGTCCTGTGCAGGCCACTGGTTTAGGGGTTTGAGGGGAGGAGAGCTGGACCAGGAGGGGCGAGGAGCATCGCCAAGGGCCGCCCCGCCCTCAGTGTGTCTGAAAGCAGTCCACGCGTCAGCTATGGCGCTGGGCCCTGATGCTTGTTCAGAGGCCCTGATGAATAGTCAATGCTTTTCCACGCCTGTAAAACTGCGGATGACGGCGTGGGCGGCAGCCGGAGCTCCACAGGCCGGTTCCTGTGGTCCTGCGTGTCATGGCCTGGGGCCTATAGGGACCACGTCTGAGGAGGTCTAGGTGACTCCCCGGGGAGGAAGCACACTGTGGGTAGAGCTGTCACCGCCCCCCTCCATGTGAACAGGAGGGGCAGAGCTCTGTCCTAGAGCCTGCATCCTGACGGGCCGGGCAGACATGGGGATGGGGTCAGCGCTGCTGTGGAGGCCGGGGCGGCAGTGGGGCTCCATTTCCTGACTTTCAGCCAAACCTGTGTCTCCCCAGCCATCTGTCCCCTGCTCCTCCAGCTGTGTCCCCAGCCCCACAGCGTCCACCTCTGCTGTCCCTGCCTCCCCGTCTGCTTCCCTGGGATTGAATCCTGTCACCAGACCCGCCCAGGATGGGCTTCCCAAGGAAGGGGTGTGTCCCTTCCTGCTGGCAGAGCAGAGAGCAGGCGGGAAGGGGGAGGGGGAGACACAGGGACAGAGAGACGGGGCCAGAGACACTGAGATACAGGAGAGACACAGAGGGAGAGACACAGACACACAGGGAGACACAGAGACGGGGCCAGAGACCCCGAGATACAGGACAGACACAGAGAGGGAGAGACACAGAGACACAGAGACGCAGAGACGGGGCCAGAGACACCGAGAGATACAGGACTGACAGAGGGGGAGACGTGGAGAGACACAGAGACTCGTAGCAGGGAGGGAGGACGGGAGCTCAGTCTGCAGGGTGAGCGGATTTGCACCCAGGAGTGTGTGCGAGGAAGTTGGTTTGTAAGGATTTGAGGCCGAGGCAGCAGAGCCAGGAGGCCGGGTGTGGCTGGTAGGGTGCGGGCTTCGGTTCCCAGTGAGCGCCCCTCCCAGGAGTTCTCAGGGGTTGATCCCCAGGGCGAAGGACCGTTTGGAAAAGACAGTGAACATTTGCCGGTTGGCTGCTGTCTGACAGTCTGCCGCATGGAATAAATTGCTTCTATTCACTCTTCTTTCATTTTTGGCGGGGGAGCGGACTCAAGCCCCATGGAAGTGGCCTCAGTCTGATGTGAGCAGAGAAACAGGCGACCCAGGACACAGCGCAGTGGGGCCCTGAGGGTACTCGGCACCCCGTGCCCTCCGTGGTCAGCTTCGATGGTCACCAGATGGCTGTCCCCTGGCAGCTGCGTTCCCGGCCTGGCTTATGGGAAGAGCTGCTTTTTCCTCTTTCCCCTTCCTCTCTCCACTCTCCTTCCTTCCTTCATCCTTGTTTTTGTGAGCATCACATTTACTTAAAAATCTATGAAAACATTCAGTGAAGAGCCTTGTTGTGTTTTTGACTTAACTTAAATTCGTGGAGCCTTCCCAACAAGACGTGTGGGCTTTTCACTCTTACCTCCTGGATCTCCGCGTGGAGGTAGATAGAGCCTTTCTCCCGTGAGTTCGCTCGGAAGTTTGTGGTTTTAGACAGAGATGGGCCTAGCGGCCGTGAGTCATCAGATGCCGTGTTCCAGTGTCCCCAGGCCCTGTCCCCGGCTTGAGGTGTATTGGCTCCCACTCGTGGCTGATGTCCAGTCCTTGTGGGGGACCCTGGGTCCCCCGACAGTCTGCAGCACAGTCTGTGGCGGGTGGACGCTGTGGGGCCGAGCTGCGTGGATCGGGCACAGGTTTGGTCTAAAATCTGTGCCCTGCCTCGTGTGACTGGGTGGCACTGACGCCAGGGGGTGAGTGCTGTCGGCCCCCAGCCCCGTGGTCACTGACGGGCGTCCTTTCATCTCAGTTCACAGCAAAGACACTGGGGCTCTGGGCCAGAGGGGAGCCGCAAGCAGGGTCTCCTCAGACAGGCTCCCGCGTCCTGGGTACTCGTGCTGTTTCTCCGCAGGGATGACCTTGGTGGCGACTGCACCCCCTTCCTCACACTCTGGACACTGAGCCCCCGGGGGAAATACCCGCTGGAGAGGCAGCAGGTCCCAGACCCTCGGGATGTCCATGGCACTCTCCCTGGAGATCTACAGAGACCGCTCAGCTGCTGGAAACCCCGCTGGAGCAAAGACTCAGGCTATTTCCATGAAACCGTGACAAAAAAAAAAGCTAGTAACAGGGGCACATCCATGGCTGCCCAGGCTCTGGGGTGGAGTCCAGGCCACACCACGGGCCCGCTCTGTGCCCTGCCCAGCTTTCCAGGCGGCCGCTTCCCATCCCACGTGCCGTCTTTTGTTGGAAACCACAGCCCTAAACTAGAGAAGGACAGTGATAGTCCCCAGGGCCTGGCAGCCCAGACCAGTGTTCGTCCTGCTGCTCGTCCGCCAGGGGTGGGGGGGCTTGTGAGAAGGCAAGGCTTGTCCTCCGTCCCTGGGTTGGTCGTGGGCCAAGCAGGCTCCACGTTGTCCCCGAAAGCACTGTCTGCAAACCCAGTGGGGGCAGCCAGGAGGCAGCAGACGCCGACCCTAGGCTGCGGGGCGGCCAGAGAAGGTGGGAGGAGACCTGGCTCTCGCCCCCCCCAGCATCAAGGAGTGAGCTTTCTGGGGCGATGCCTGCATGGAGCAGAGCACAGAACACGGGCACCCAGGCCCCCAAACCCAGAGGCAGGTCCTATGTGCGTGAGCTTTCTGAACAGCCTCCTCAGGAAGGTGGTTTCCCGCCGATGCTGGTTTTGGAAGTAAACAGCCCCTGAGTGTCATGATCTTCTGAAATCCATACACGTCACACACACAGACTAAGTGCCAGGGCTGGTCCCAGTGCCAGCTCTGCCCTGGGGACGAGCCCCGGGCATCTTCTCGTCTGCAGTAGGAAGACTAGGATGTCTACGTGGTGGATCTCGGTGTCCTGGGAGCTCAGCAGGTGAGCGGTGNCAGCCCCTGAGTGTCATGATCTTCTGAAATCCATACACGTCACACACACAGACTAAGTGCCAGGGCTGGTCCCAGTGCCAGCTCTGCCCTGGGGACGAGCCCCGGGCATCTTCTCGTCTGCAGTAGGAAGACTAGGATGTCTACGTGGTGGATCTCGGTGTCCTGGGAGCTCAACAGGTGAGCGGTGGTTGTTCAGTAGGATCAAGCTCCAGAGTAAGACAAACACTGGCGTGTTCTTTTGTTTTGTCCTGTGTTAGCAGTGGAAAAGGGGAAATCACTTAGACTCCCTATTATGCATTTTAAGTAGGACAAATAGCATTGATGAGATTTGTACAGTGTGGTTTAAGGTGAGTAAACGACGCGATAGAGAAACCCAAGGAATCTGTAACACTCGGAAGACCCTGAGGTCCAGTGCGCCTGTGCGTCTGGCTTCTCTGGATTAGCCCAGCCGTGGGCCAGTGGTGTCTGCTCGATGGACAATGGGGCTAGGGTCCCATAGAGTGGTGTGCAGGGGGGCTGCTCTGCCCCGATGGCAGCCCCATGGCCTGCACGGGTCCTCAGATTGCTCTGGACTCGGCTGCTTTGCACTGGGAGAGGGAGGCAGTGTCTCCACCCCTGACTGTGGTGAGGGTATGAAGTGATACAGCAGCCTCTATCGCCCCGGGAGCCCTGAGAACATCAGGTTCTTTCCTCGATTCCTCCTAGGCATTTTTAAATTTCTTCTTGGGAAATGATACATCAGCTGTTGTCACCCCCTTCTGTGTTCTCCTGACTGCAAGTCCTCCTGGTCTTCCTCCTGTTCCCTCCTTGCAGCTTCCTGGGCCTCTGTGTACATGTGTGTGTGTGTATGCACACACCTCTGTGTGCACATGTGCAAGCACACGAATATATAATGTGTACACACACCTCTTTAGGCATGTGTGCGACCACACATATGTGTATGTGCACACACCTCTGTGTATGTGTGAGCACACACACCTCTGCACACATGCGAGCACACATGTATGTGATGTGTGCACACACCTCTGCATGCAGGTAAGCACACATATATGTATGTGTGCGTACATGTGCGAGTACATGTGTGTAATGCATGCATACACCTCTGCACACGTGTGTGAACACACCTCTATGTATGTGCACACACCTCTCTGCACGTGTGTGAGCACATCTCTGTATGTGGGCACACACCTCTGTGCACGTGTGTGGTCACGTATGTATGTGCACACCTCTGTACGTGTGAGCACATGTGTAAGTATGTGCACACACACCTCTGTGATGTGTGCTACCCTGCTGTGACTGTGCAGAGCAGGACACGGCAGGTGTGGGTCTGCTGACTTTATATGGAAGCAGTGGTGTTACATTCACTGTCGGAAGCCAGCGTCTGATGGTGAGGGTGAAAGGCTCAGGTTGTCCGCTTACTGTCCCAGCTCCTCCAGGCCTCAAGTCCCCTGACCCTTGTGGTCTACGCATGTTGTCATGGTTTGGAGACCGTACTGGGTCCCTCTTCCAGAGGGTGTCACTGAGTGTTGTGTGGCATCTGTGGGGGCCTTCCCTGGGCCTCTTCTCCGGCCCTGAGAACCAGGAAGGCGCGCCTGTCAAGTTTATCTTCCCATAATTGTTCTGGTGGAGCCCAGGCAGGTGTCTGGGGGGTATCAACACTGTAAACAGTGTCCTTGGTTCACAGGATGCCTCCTTGGGAGCGTGGGACCAGACCTCCCATGGCCTGCCTGGTGTGGCACACATCTCAGACCAACTTGTGAGGAAACAGGAAGGCAGGAGATAGAAAGGATGAAGCAGGACCTGGGATCCAGTCCAGGCCTGCGGGTTCACCGACGCGCTCGCTCCAAAGGGCTTGAAAAACGGCTAGCCGCCTCCTCAGTCCTCAGAAATTAACCCTTCACCCCAAACTGGTAAAGATTTAGTTGAAGGAAGAAGAAACATGCTTGGGCTTTCGGTCCGTTTCCCCCTCAGCACACGTGTGAGGTTCAGCAGGGACTTGGCATCCCGAGCAGGGAGGGGTCCGGCCAGTGCCTCCTGCGTGCGGTTCCAGGCGCCGTCAAGACACCGGGAGTCTCTTCTCCGCCTCGCTTTGCCCTGAGTGCTATGCCTGGGAGGTGACGGTCCTCACTGCAGCCACCAGTGGACACCCACCTTTCCCTCCCCTCAGGCTGTCTGCAGGCCCCCAGTGGCACCGGGGCCACCACCACCAGGGCCTGACAACCAAGCCTCCTCCCCGCGGCCCTGCACGCCCCGAATCCCAGAGCGCAGTGGCTGTGGCAGCATGGATCAGCCGGGCCCACCGGCTCCCACCCGGGAAGGTAACGGGCTGCGCGCGGGTGGCAGGGCAGGTGGGAGGGCACGTGTGGGCTCTCTTCCAGGCGTGGTCCACCTGGGGGGTTCCCTGGGGAGCCTGGAAGGTCGTGCGGACGTAGGGTGCTGGGTGTGCAGGCTGCAAACCCACGCCATCTCCCAAGGCTGGTGGCTGTTTCCTGGCTGGCCACCAGGGCTGAGACCAGGGTTGAAGCATGTTGGTGCCACATTTTAACGTGATAGTACTCTAATCCTTACATGACCTTCTAGGTAATTAACATCTGTAACAGTTAGCAATGGGGCTAATAGACTGGCTGTGCCACGTGGCATGTGAGGTCTAGTTCCCTGGCCAGGGATCAGACCTCCACCCTGTGCACGGGCAGCGTGGAGTCTGAGCCACTGGGCCACCAGGGAAGTCCCCTTCTTAATGATTCAGCGATACTTTAGGTATGATTTGCCCCCTTAGGAAAGTGAAATTGTCCTCCTAAAAATTCCCTTGAATGTGAAGAGGGACTGAAAGTCACCGAGGTCATGCTTCCCTCAGCTCTGCAACACCTGTATTTTGATCATCTCTCTGTCTTTTCATTCATTTTTCTCTTCTACATGATAGCAACTGCTGAATATCCGTTGTTAAAACTGTGGACTCTACACTTTTACATTACGCCTAAGACTCTATCATTTTCCATGTCAGTCCGAGGCTCTCACAGCTGTCATTTCCAGGGGTGGCATAGCGTTCTGTACATAGTGTCATTACGTGTTCAGGTGGGAAAGCTCCATCCGTGTCCAGCCTGCCATCAGGGACCCGGGCCTTTTCTAGAAGCTTCCTAGCCACCAAGTCAAATCATCTGGATGAAGCAGGATTTGGGAGGAAGTTGTGCGGCGGCGAAGTGTGTGGCTTTGAGGGTTTCCCAGGCAGCTGCTCGGGTTTGAACGTCATCCTCAGGACACACGAGCTGATGACTGAGAACACGTGTGCGTCTCTCCTGGCATCAGTTTCCCTTCTCCTGGGGATGATAGAGCTGGAGTAGCCCTGACCTCAGGAGGTGACATTCCTAAAACTCTTAGAGGTGGGGCTCCTGGAGGCGCTCAGAGAATCAAAGTAGAAGATGCAAGTCCCAGATGCAAACACCGTTACAAGGTGGTCCAGGGTGTCTCAGGATGCAGAGCTCGACATTTAATGACTGTAAATGCTTTTGAACTGTGGTGCTGCAGAAGACTTTGAGAGTCCCTTGGACAGCAAGATCAAACCAGTCCATCCTAAAGGAGATCAACCCTGAATACTCATTATTAGAAGGACTGACGCTGAACCTGAAGCTCCAGTACTCTGGCCAGCTGATGCGAAGAGCTGACTTATTAGAAAAGACCCTGATGCTGGGAAAGATAGAAGGCAGGAGAAGGGGCCGACAGAGGATGAGATGGTTGGATGGCATCACTGACTCAGGGGGCAAGAATTTGAGCAAACCCCAGGAGTTAGTGAAGGATAGGGAAGCCTGGCATGCTGCCGTCCATAGGGTCGCAAAGAGTTGGACACAACTTAGGGACTGAACAGCAACAATAAGCCACCAGAAACTAAAACCCTTCTGTAATTAGTAACAAAAAAAAAGTGAGTCCTGGCAGGGAAAGGAAGTCATCAGTGTCACCATATCCATGCCGATTCAGGACAGTCCTCGTCCACTGCCTGGTGATGTGCAGTGAGCTCACACGGAGGCAAGGACAGTGGGCAGTGTCCAGTGGGGGGGGGCTTTGTTCTGGGGACCCTGCTGCCCACAGGGACCTGCTCCCAGCTGTGACACGCAGAGCCTGGAGGTGGCGGGGGACCCACTATGAATAGCCCCTTGTTAGTGGATCTGTTTGCAGCCTGGTCCTTCTTAAAGCTCTTCTTCATAACAGTAAAAGGAATTAAAAACAAATAGCCTTCATCAGAAACAGGAGAAACAGCGTATGTTGGGTTAAGCTTGCAGATTTAATCAGCTATGGTCTGAGAACCCAGGAACAATATACATAGCTTTGATCTCTGGCCTTAAAAATGACTATTCTTTTTAGTCTTTTCCCTTAATGTGTTAATGTGTGACAAGTCTTTTAAAACCATTAATGGGTCAGCAGTGCTGGGGTTATCTGCTTAGAGGAGGGACAGCCTACCTGGCTTCCTCCCTGCCAGCCAGCACGCCCGACTCCCAGGGCTCTGGTCACTGTGTAGGCAGACTGCAACACTCATTCGGTCCTCATCTGCCAGGAGCTGTGGGCAGCTGGGATGGGCTGGGCCTGATGGAGTTCTCCTCATCTCTCCCTGCAGCTGCCTGCCTGCCTCTTTGCCTTTTTTTTTTTTTTTTTTTT
>SJYA01013484.1:0-11015 GCA_006410615.1 Neotragus moschatus
GGGAGTTGGTGATGGACAGGGAGGCCTGGCGTGCTGCGATTCATGGGGTCACAAAGAGTCAGACACGACCTAGCGACTGAACTGAACTGAACTGAACTGAACTTTTAAAAAATTTATAGATATTTTGGTTGTGCTGGGTTTTCATTGCCGCACGGGCTTCTCATTGCAGTGACTTCTCTTGTTGCCAAACACAGACTCTAGGGCACACATGGGCCTCAGTAGTTGTGGTACATGGGCTTAGCTGCTCTGTGGCATGTGGAATCTTTCAAGACTAGGGATCGAATTCACGTCCCCTGCATCAGCAGGCAGATTCTTATCCGCTGCACCACCGGGAAGTCTCTGGAATGTCCTCTTTATGCCTGGTGATGGTCCTTGTTCTGAAGGCTAGTCTGTGTGTATTCATATGGCTGCTCCAGCTAGTCTCATGCCTCGTACATGCATGGTATATCTTTTTCTATTCGTTTACCTTTACTCCATCTGTATCATTATATTTTAAATGGGTTTTTATAGAAATATGAATTCACGTTCTGTTTTTTGATCCACTTCGACAGTATCTGACTTTTAATTGGAATGTTTCGCTCAATTTAGGATATGGTCCAGTTTAAATCTATCATCTTATTACTTTTTCTTTTTTTCTATCCCTTATTTGATCAGCTGAGCTTTTTTGGATATTTTTAAAAATTTTGGTAAAATATACATAACATTTGTTTTACACTGAATACTCTTTAGAATTCCATTTGCTTGCCTCTACTGGCTGGAGAAGGAAATGGCAGCCCACTCCAGTATTCTTACCTGGAAAATCCCAGGACGGAGCCTGGTAGGCTACCGTCCATGGTGTCTCAAAGAGACAGACATGACTGAGCGACTTCACTTCACTGGCCTATTAGTTATGCTCTCATATTTTGTTACTTTGTGAGCATGGTATTGTTACTAGTGTTACGTTCTTTGGTATCTTTAACTTTCAGATAACACTGCACCACTTCACTCAGAGTGTTCGAACCTTGCACCTGCAGTGATGTGTCTTCCTTTCCACATCCCTTCCTTTGTAATACTGTTTTCATACCTTTCATTTGCACACATATTGCTCAGTCGCTCAGTAGTGTCCAACTCGTGACTCTACGGACTGCGTCATGCCAGGCTTCCCTGTCCTTTACCATCTCCCTCAGTTTGTTTGGCTTCCCTGGTGGCTCAGATGGTAAAGCACCTGCAATGTGGGGGACCCGGGTTCGATTCCTGGATAGGGATGATCCCCTGGAGAAGGAAATGGCAATCCACTCCAGCACTCTTGCCTGGAAAATCCCATGGACGAAGGAACCTGATAGTCTACAGTCCATGGGGTCACAAAGAGTCGGACACGATTGAGCGACTTCACTTTCACTTTCAGTTTGCTTAAACTCACATCCATTGAGTCAGTGATACCATCCAACCATCTCATCCTCGGTCGCTCCCTTCTCCTCCTGCCCTCAATTTTCCCCACCATCAGGATCTTTTCCAGCAAGTCTGTTCTTTGCATCAGGTGGCCAAAGTATTGGAGCTTCAGCTTCAGCATCAGTTCTTTCCAATGAATATTCAGGACGGATTTCCTTTAGGATTGACTGACCTGATCTCCCTGCTGTCCATGGGACTCTCAAGAGTCTTCTGCAGCACCACAGTTTAAAAACATCAGTTCTTCAGTGGTCAGTTTTCTTTATGGTCCAACTCTCACATCTCTACATGACTACTGGAAAAACCATAGCTTTGACTATATGGACCTTTGTCAGCAAAGTGATGTCTCTGCTTTGTTGTACACTGTCTGCACATGTATTAGGGATCCCACAATAATTGGTATCACTTTTTGTTTTAAATCACAATTTAAAGAAACTAACATTTCAAATAAAAATATTCACACAAAATGTCAAAATAATACAAGTGCATGGCTGCTTCTTCTTGCTTCCAGAAATGTACTGTTTGTGCTGTGACTGAAGCTTTTTTATGCAGTTATTATTTGTTTGTCCTTCTCCCGCCTTAGACAATAAAGTCCTTGAGAGCTGAAACAATATCTATTCATCGGGTAACCTTAGCACAGCGCCTGAAGCTCAGAGGAGCATAACAAATGTCCTACCACTCACTAAGTTCCCAACTGACTTGCTGACATACAAACACTGAGCAGAGATGGAGCAGACTTTAGCAGGCAGACAGGTGTGCACACCACCTACATAACTCCTTGTGTAACTTCTCCCTTCTGTCTTCACTCTTACCATCAGCCTACCATTCAAAACTTGACAGGTGGAAGAGGAAGACATGGATTTCCAAAGTCCGCTTCAAAGGGACATGACTGGAGTTTCAGGATTAACATCCACACACTGCTGCTGCTAAGTCACTTCAGTCGTGTCCGACTCTGTGTGACCCCAGAGATGGCAGCCTACCAGGCTCCCCCATCCCTGGGTTTCTCCAGGCAAGAACACTGGAGTGGCTTGCCACTTCCACATAACCAACAAGGACTTATTGTATAGCGGAGGGAACTGTGCTCAATATTCTGTAATAACTGAGATGGGAAAAGAGTTGGAAAAAGAAGAGATACATGTGTATGTATAACAAAAAAATAAAATAAGGAGAAAGTCTTCCCTTCGCTTTTATTGTTCAGAAAAAATTATGAAGAATTAGAATTTTTTTTTACCTTAAATGTTTTGTGGAACTCACCAGTGACCGTTTGGGCCAAGTGAAAAACAAAGCCCAAGGTGACATGCCCTTAAAAGGTCACAGTCAGGGCTCAGTGTGGAGAGTCTTTGGCTGCCTTCTGGGCCCTGCCTTCTGGCTGGATATGCCACTATGTCTGGAGGCCTCAGAGGTTTGTGCTGTGAACACAGGTGACTGTGGGTGGGTCTGGGAATGGCGAGCAGGTCACTTGGGGACATGCTCTAGCTGGCCTGGAAAGGGGCCTGGTGGCCCGTGCCTGCTGCTTGAATCTTTGACAACCTGAGTGCTCCCGACCTCGCTGGGGAAACTCAGGCGCAAAGTATTATCAAATGCAGAGTTTTCTGCAGAACGAAGGTGCTGAACAGTGCAGATGGTGTAATTGTCTGGGATGTGGAATCAGACCTATTTGTGGATGTGGACTGTTCTAAAGTCTTTATTGATTTTTTTTTTTTTTTTTGGCCAGGAAGCACGTAGGATCAAACCTGCAGCCCCTGTATTGGAAGGTGAAGTCTTCACTGCTGGGCCACCAGGGAATCCCCTGCCTACAACTTGGAAGTTATATCCTGAGTGCTTCCTGAAGTGGCTGGGTGACTTGGCAATAGCCACAGGGAGTTCTTCTGGAAATGACAGTGTGGGAATATTTTCTCTTCTAGGTTTTGAATTTAGAACAATCAGAGCATTGTGGGTTTTAGCCTGCTTCTCTGACCTTTCTCTAATTTTCTAATTCTTAAAATGCTGGGTAGATTCTTAAAATGTTAACAATGTGCTTAAAAAAGTTTCCATATAAATAAATAAAACCCTGGAATAATATTTCCCCCTTTTAGTCAGTCTTAACCCTGTATGATAGGAAAAAAATCTTATTTCCAAGAGGGATTAAAAAAAAAATCTGAATATCACAGTCAGTAAAAGCTACACTACTATTTATTTTCATTTCCAAGAAAATAAATGCAAACATAAGTAAAATTTCTTATAAAGCTAAAGAATTCTCTTTCAAATGTGAAATTAAAATTAGGTTTAATAAGTTTCCTTAAAAAAAAAAAAACACAAAAACCAAGCTTCCTATTTGGTGTTTTGTTAGTATTTAGCAGGTATGTATGAAGCACTCACTGATGAGTGAGAGAGATGATGTCACTGTGGAACCAGGCAATCGTGTTTCAGGCCCAGAGACAGTCTTGGGCCAGTGCCCCTGCCCCCAGCTGATTACTGGCTCTCTCTGGATTGATTCTATCTTCTATGCCCTGTGAGTAAATCCCATTCATTGTATCACAACTTGGAAAGGCATTTAAGGACAATGTACTGAACTGGGGGTGGGAGGTGGGGTTCAAACTGCTTTTAGCCAAGGAGTCCACCATCCAGTGATGCTGGTGGAAGAGGAATCATCCGACTGCTGAGGGGGCAGGAGACTCACACTTCTGCCTCTGCCCTCCAGCCCTGCCCCCTGGCCCGAGCTGTAGGCAGTAATTGTTTGAAAAGCACTGACCCATCCAAATTCCTTCACTGGCCCAGTCCAAATTCCCTCACTGACCTAGCCCAAATTCCCATGGGGAATTTGTGGCCCAGAGAGGCTCAGTGACTTGTCCAAGGCCACATAGCCCCCTGTGCAGAGCTGGTCTGGATGTGGGGTCTTGTGACTTCTGGGCCGGTGTTGCCTTATTTTCAGAGCTTTGTCCCTCTGTGGTGGCCAGGGGTGTGGCTAGGGAGACGGGGCAGCCATGGAAAATGACCAGTATCTCGGCATTTGGACAGGGGCTTGGCATTTGGATAGGGGCTTGCAGTGGTGTGATTGGCAGAGTCAGTGGTCAGGATTCCCGGTGTACAGAGGGCCTTGAAGTGGGATCCCTCTGAGCCTGGAGGCTAGTCCAGGTCCCAACATAAATGCCTGTTGTGTGTCTTTTGGGGCTCCGGACAGCAAGGAGGGCTGCTGGCTGTGGTGGGAAGGGGCACGGGGACCCCTGACCTAGAGACATCCAGGAGATCTCCCGATAGGAATCAGGGTGGGGCTTTTCCCTCAGGAAACCCCCTGTATGGATTGTCAGAGAAGTGGTAGCACATCTGATCTGGGAGAACTTTCCAGATTGTCATCTGAGACCCCAAGTGATTGCATTAAAGTAGGGCAATATCTCCTTTACATTCATAATGAAGCCTACTGCCAGAGCTGGGAATTTTCTGGAACTATTTGGCCTGATTTAACTAATTCAAAAATTGCTCTGAGAAAGTGAGCCAGGTGTTGTTCTAGAAGTTCTATTAACTCTTCCAAAGGGAGAAGGCCATTTAGTAAATTACCACTCTCTAGTACTTGATGACATCCTAGAACCTGGGAGAGTTGATTTCATCTCCTAGCACTCTCTAAGTGTGTGTGTGAGAGAGAGAAAGGGGACAGGGAGAGAGAGTGTGTGTTTGAGGAAACAATGTATACTGCAAAGGTGTATTGTGCCTCCAAAATGTAGAACATTCCTCTCTCAATGGGCTGAATTAATAGCCAGTTGTTTCTATTTTGGGCAATTATTAGCTATAATTTAAGCCATTTTAAAAGCCATTATCATAAAAGGCTGATTACTCAGGACTCTCTCTGAGCTGAAACCATCTCAAACTAGCCTAAGCAGAGCAGAGCGCTTGCTGGCTCCCTTAAGTGGGAAGTCCAGGCACACACGCACCCAGGAGGGCACCAATGATGTCATCTCTCATACTAGGCTAGGGCCAAGCCCCTGGCAGAGCCCAGGCTCATCATATGGCACATGACAGAGGTCCAAGAGGGATTTTGATTGGCTGGGCTGAGTCACATGACTATGCCCAAATCAATCACTGTGGTCGGGAAGGCGGGGCTCTGATTACTCAGAGCTGGACCACATGCTTGCAAGTCAGCCTTGCCTGAGCCAGTTGGCGGGACATTTTTCATTACCGGGTTGGTAAACAGAAAGAAGGCAGGACATACAAAGCCTGCCAGAGTCAGAGCCTGTTCTTCAGCTCTTATCTTGAAGTGTTAAAGCATTAGTCACTCAGTTGTGTCCAACTCTTTGTGATCGCATGGACTGTAGCCCACCAGGATCCTCTGTTGATGGGATTCTCCAGGCAGGAATACTGGAGTGGGGTGCCATTTCCTTCTCCGGGGGATCTTTCCCACATGAACCTGCGTCTCCTGCATTGCAGGCAAATTCTTTACCATCTGAGCCACCCGGGAAGCCCTTAAATTATCTTAAAGTGAAAGTGAAGTCGCTCAGTCATGTCCGACTCTTTGCGACCCCATGGACTGTAGCCTATCAGGCTCCTCCATCCATGGGATTTTCCAGGCAAGAGTGCTGGAGTGGATTGCCATTTCCTTCTCCAGGGGACCTTCCTGACCCAGGAATTGAACCCGGGTCTCTCCCATTGCAGGCAGATGCTTTACCGTGGGAGCCATCAGGGAACAGGCTCACGAATAGCACCATTCACTTTCTGGAACAAGTGTGGGTCCCAATATACATATGTGTAAACATATATTGTGGTTCATACAGAAATCTTGTTGCCAATGTCTTTGTCACCCATGATTTTTTTATTTAGAATTTTTTAATTAAAAAATTTTTAATGAGGTATAGTTGCTTTACGCTGTGTGTTAGTTTCTGCTGTACAGTGAAGTGAACCAGCCATGTGTATACACACATCCCCTCCTTGGTGAGCCTCCCTCCCACCCTGTCACCCCCACAAGTTCACCCCTCTAGGTCATCACACAGCACTGAGCTGAGCTCCCTGTCTATATAGCAGGCTCCCGCTAGCTATCTGTTTACATAAGGCAGTGCCCANTCCCATTGCAGGCAGATGCTTTACCGTGGGAGCCATCAGGGAACAGGCTCACGAATAGCACCATTCACTTTCTGGAACAAGTGTGGGTCCCAATATACATATGTGTAAACATATATTGTGGTTCATACAGAAATCTTGTTGCCAATGTCTTTGTCACCCATGATTTTTTTATTTAGAATTTTTTAATTAAAAAATTTTTAATGAGGTATAGTTGCTTTACGCTGTGTGTTAGTTTCTGCTGTACAGTGAAGTGAACCAGCCATGTGTATACACACATCCCCTCCTTGGTGAGCCTCCCTCCCACCCTGTCACCCCCACAAGTTCACCCCTCTAGGTCATCACACAGCACTGAGCTGAGCTCCCTGTCTATATAGCAGGCTCCCGCTAGCTATCTGTTTACATAAGGCAGTGCCCATATGTCAATCCCAGTCTCCCAGTTCATCCAACCTCCCTCCTTGTTCCACACGTCTCTTGTCTATGTCTGTGTTTATATTCCTGCTCTGCAGATAGGCTCATCAGTACCATATTTCTAGATTCCACACACATATATTAATATACGATGTTTGTTCTTCTCTTCCTGGCTTACTTTGCTCTATATGACAGGCTCTAGGTCCAGCCACAACAATCCTATTTAACTTCTAGTCCTGTTACCTTTGTTCAGGTAGAGACAATTGTTCTGGCACCATAACCTCAATTTTGAAAATTCAGAGAGATTTAGCAACACCTCCAAGGAGGGAGCTTTAGCTTTGGGATGTCTTTACAACGTATACTCTTCCACCTGCTGCCCTTGGCCACCTGAGTTCCCTGACACACCAACCATCAACCTGCCAGGAACACCTTCAGCAGGGGAAGCAACTTGGGTATTCCTGCTCTTCCTGGTATTGATGAAAATTCAATTAACTCTCAAGTTAAGAAGGAAGAAAGAGAATTTTATTTGATACCCACCGAGGACTATATATATAAACTTTGAGGACAGTTCTGCCTCTTAGAAGTCAAGGCACAGTCATGTACATTTTTGAGACAAAGGATCGTCCGGTCAAAATGACATGCTAATATTTTACATCAAGTTCACCAAGGAAACATAGTCCAGGTAAACTCATACCAAGCAATCAGCAGATCACCATGACCCCCTGTGAAGATGGAAAAGAACTGTGTTCTTTCAAGAAGTTATGTTGCTAGTGTCAGAAGAAAGGAAAAAAATAATGGATCTTTACAGAGGAGCAGCCTTTCTCTCCTTGGAGAAGGTGTGGTCAGTGTGTAAGGCAGAGACACCCTGTACATTAGGGAGGGAGGGAGGAGCCCCGAACAAACACCTGGCGAGAACTGTATGTTTAATTTTCTTGTTCTGCCTCAAAGATAAACTTTGTTTCATTACGGGCAATGTTCCCAAAAACATCCACATTTTCCCCAGAGTCATCAAGCTCCTGCCTGTTCCCCTTCCTCCTGGGCGCTCTGCAGGCTGCGGAGACCTTGTGATCAGCACCCTTCCCATCACAACTTCTCAGAGCTTCTTGGCTCCTCATACCTTCTCTTAGATGTTTTAATTTGATGTAGTTCTTTTATTTCTCAGTTCAGTTCAGCTGCTCAGTCGTGTCCGATTCTTTGTGACTCCATGAACCGCAGCACGCCAGGCCTCCCTGTCCATCACCAACTCCCGGAGTTCACTCAGACTCACGTCCATCGAGTCAGTGATGCCATCCAGCCATCTCATGCTCTGTTGTCCCCTTCTCCTCCTGCCCCCAAACCCTCCCAGCATCAGAGTCTTTTCCAATGAGTCAACTCTTCGCATGAGGTGACTAAAGTACTTGAACTTCAGCTTTAGCATCATTCCCTCCAAAGAAATCTCAGGGCCGATCTCCTTCAGAATGGACTGGTTGGATCTCCTTGCAGTCCAAGGAACTCTCAAGAGTCTTTTCCANGACTGGTTGGATCTCCTTGCAGTCCAAGGGACTCTCAAGAGTCTTCTCCAACACCACAGTTCAAAAGCATCAATCTTTGGCGCTCAGCCTTCTTCACAGTCCAACTCTTGCATCCATACATGACCACAGGAAAAACCATAGCCTTGACTAGACGGACCTTAGTCAGCAAAGTAATGTCTCTGCTTTTGAATATGCTCTCTAGGTTGGTCATAACTTTTCTTCCAAGTAAGAAAGTAAGCGTCTTAAAAGTAAGCGTCTTTTAATTTCATGGCTGCAGTCACCATCTGCAGTGATTTTGGAGCCCCCAAAAATAAAGTCTGACACTGTTTCCACTGTTTCCCCATCTATTTCCCATCAAGTGATGGGACATTCCTAGACATGGCTTAACTTCTGTGTGCAGTTCTCCTTCCCAGACCGCACAGTAATCCTTGGCTAATTCCTCTTGTTTTAAAGCATTGTTAAGGACCAATCTTTATGAAACTGTGTGTAACTATTTAACCTCTATTCTGTTGCATTCATCAGTTATTTTGTGCTTATTATTTGTCCTCAAGGATATAAAATAAAATTTTGTATAGGAAGATGCTTCATAGCCCCCCAGGTAATTGGGCAGACAATATTAATACATCTAAAATGATTATAAGACATTTGAGACTTAATTTGGTAAAATTTCAAATTATACAAATCTCAAATTCGGTAGGAGTTTTGTAAAGGTCAACATGGCAAAAATAGTCTATTAAGATGTTTTATTTGTTTTGCTATATATATATAGATAGATAGATAGCAAAGAAATATTAAGAAATATAACTTGAAGTGATATCTGAAGACTAGACAGAATTCAGTTAGATACTAGGGAAGTCAAGGACGTCCTTTGGGTGAGGGAAGATATAAGAAGGTAATGAACCTATGGGCAGTGAAAGTTATTTGGCTCATTAGAGCAGTGGGAATGAGGCTCTGTTAATAAGGAAGGAAAGGACAAATTACTGATTTACAGAGTTTGATGTGGTAGACACTTGTTACAGTTCTCGGTAAGTAAGGAAATCATGTTCAAGTAGTCAGTGAGTAACCACTTAGGCAACTATTGCTCATTTATACACTAAGTGCTCCAGAAGCTATGTAGAATTTATAATACGGTCACATGTTTTCAAGAAGCTTATATCCTGGATAGATTGTTTAAAAAGATAATCATTAAATGGAAGTGTATCACATGGTACTGTCCAGTGTGATTTACTGATCACCAAAATCAAATATGTGAATAAAGAATGGCTACAGACAATCATTTTGGATACTGCAAGAAGAGAAAAGAGTAAAGATATATACACAAAGGCAAAGATAATATATAGAGACAAAGTGTGGATCATTTTAAGGCAAGGGTAGTCAATATTGGATACTGTAGAGAACATGGAAACTGTGATATAAGTCATTGGTTGGCAAGTGCACAATTCCTAAAAGTATAAAATGAGGTTTCAATGACTAGAGAACATGATATTGAATAATTAGATTCAGGTGAGTGAGAGTTGAAGAAAGTAAAGACAAGAAGTTAAAGAAAAAAAATGATGGCATTTGTTGATTAATTGAATGTAGAGAATGAATGGGAGGAGAGTAAAACATGACTCCTAAAAAATGATCTTAGTGTTTTTTTTTTTTAATTTGGTTTATTAGGAACTAAAGATTTAGAAACTCAGATAATATGTAAGTATAAAGTCAATAGTAAGTCATTCATTTATTGATTAAATATTGATTTAATTTATAAATTTGATTTATTTATCAAATGAATATTGATTTATTGTGCTGAGTTTGCTCTGGGTAAGGTATTGTACAAAGTTCAGTGAAGGATTCAAAAATGAATTGATTGTGAACATCTCCCTTAAAAATGTCATCTTCAATAGCAAAGCAAATTAACAGAACCTCAGAATAAAGTTAACAGGAAACATACAGAGTCCATGAAGAATACTATAAAAATTCACTGAGTTAATTGTCATATGTGTGTGTGTTGTGTGTATGTCTGTTAACACTAGTTTCTAGTGTTATTCAAGTGTTCTAAATCTTTGTTGATCTTGTGTCTAGTTATTCTGCCCATTATTAGAAGTGGAGTATTGAAAAGTGTATCCATGTTTAATTGACATATAGTTCATTTACAGTCTTGTGTTAGTTTCAGGTGTACAGCAAAGTGATCGTTATATGTATGTTTACTCTTTTTCATATTATTTTCCCTATAGGTTATTATAAAATACTGAGTATAGGTCTCTGTGCTATACAGTAGGTCCTTGTTGCTTATCTATTTTGTATATAGTAGTGTGTTTATAGTAGTGTATTTATCGGAGAAGGCAATGGCACCCCACTCCAGTATTCTTAGCCTGGAGAATCCTGTGGACGCAGGAGCCTGGAGGGCTAAAGTCCATGGGGTTGCTGAGAGTCGGACATGACTGAGCGACTTCACTTTCACTTTTCACTTTCATACATTGGAGAAGGAAATGGCAACCCACTCCAGTGTTCTTGCCTGGGGAATCCCTGGGACGGGGGAGCCTGGTAGGTTGCCGTCTATGGGGTCGCACAGAGTCGGACACGACTGAAGTGACTTAGCAGCAGCAGTGTGTTTATGTTAATACCAAATTCCTAATCTATCCTCCCCTCCCCCCCCACCCC
>SJYA01013486.1:0-10629 GCA_006410615.1 Neotragus moschatus
TGACAGAGACACAGCCCCGCCCATGAGGGACTCCTCTGTAAAATACAAAACTCAAATCCAGCCGCGAGGGAGCCTCCGGCAAGCTTCAGCGGGGGCAAGCTCTCCAGGATGAGTAGCCAGTGTTCTCCCACAGTTTCAACATCGCTGGAGACAAAGGCGTTAACAGATACATGCTGCTGTGTACAAAACAAATAAACAACAAGGACCTAGTTACAGCCCAGGGAGCCATACTCAACGTCTTATGATAATGGAGCAGAATGTGAGGGACTTCCCTGGTGGACCAGTGGTAAGGAACCTGCCTTCCAACACAGGGGGCGTGCGTTCGATCCCTGGTCAGAGAATTAAGATCCCACGTGCGGAGGGGCAGTGCCACAGTGTAGCCAAAATAAATACAATTTTTTTTTTAATGGAAAAGAATCTGAACACACACACACACACATATACAAAACTGAATCACTTTGTTGTACATGTGAAACAAATCAACAACACTGCAATGATAAAAAGAAAGAAACACAAAGGCAGAAGAACTTTGCGGATTAGATGACGCTAAGGAGACAGATCCTGGGTTGGATCCTAAGATGGGGGAACGCGCTTCCAAGGGCGTTTCTGGGACAACGAGTGAAATCCGCACGGGGCCGTGTGTTAGAGGAGAGCCCTGCAACCCTGCAGACAGATGCCCCGGGCGTGACCGCTGTGCCGGCCGACGCAGGGTAATATCCCTGCTGAGGACAGGGCGTCCACCACTAGCTCTCAAGTGGCTGATGGAAACAATTCTATTCCCTTGGAACGGGGAGCAGGAGGGGTCGGGGAGGGAGGGCTGCCAGAGCCAACGTGGCAGACGGGAGGAGGCTGGTTATGGGTGAGGGCCACGTGGGTTCCTTCTGCCAGTCGTAACTGGTGAGCTCTTTAAGACTCTACACACGTTTCAGTCACTCTTCTCAGTTGTCCTGGGGGTGGAGATGGGGGCTGGAGTAGAGGGAGGGCTGGTATGATTAACCTGGTCCGGTACTAAGGGGGGGCAGGGGCGGTTCACCAATACATTACATTTTATGAGGTTCATAAATCTAATTTATAAGGTGAGTAACATAGTTCAGTTCAGTGCAGTCGCTCAGTCGTGTCCGACTCTTTGCGACCCCATGAATCGCGGCACGCCAGGCCTCCCTGTCCATCACCAGCTCCCGGAGTTCACTCAGACCCACGCCCATCGAGTCGGTGATGCCATCCAGCCACCTCCTCCTCGGTCGGCCCCTCCTCCTGCCCCCGACCCCTCCCAGCATCAGGGTCACATAAGCGGCGCAAATTTCAGTCCTGTTCTTTGAAGTCTGATAGGCAGTCATTTATCAGAAGTCATCTCCTACCTTTTCATTAGCTTAATATTAAACACATGGCCTTACCCTATGATGCTAGCAAGATCTTCCCAGTCTATTTCATTAACATCTTGCACATTTATTTCGTACAACCTATGAGAAAAAAATAAAAATTAAGTTTTTAAGCCAAAATTCAGCATGATGGCCATCTTCACAGACTCACAGAATATTAAGAGCTGGAAGGCCTCAGTGTGTCCACCTCTGTTCTAGCTGCCTGTGTTACCCAGGCCCAGTGGGTAACACAGGCAGGCAAACCCAAGGTTAGCCCAAGGTCACAGGGTACGTGAACTCCAGACCAAAAAGCCTCCTCTCCTCCTCCTGAGCCCTTTGCACCTCCCACCAAGCCATGTTGCCTCCTCATGGTAAAAAACATTAACTTCACAGTTAATGTTCAATATCCTGGGATAAACTGTCATGGAAAAGAATGAAATATGAAAAAGTATATTGTATATATAGAAATATACATGTATATGTGTAACTAAGTCACTTTGCTATACAGCAGAAATTAAATCAACTTAAGACTTTCCTGGTGACTCAGACGGTAAAGCATCTGCCTACAATTCGGGAGACCCGGATTCAATCCCTGGGTCGGGAAGATCTCCTGGAGAAGGAAATGGCAATCCACTCCAGTATTCTTGCCTGGAAAATCCCATGGACAGAGGAGCCTGGTGGGCTACAGTCCAAGGGGTCACAAAGAGTTGGACACGACTGAGCGACTTCACTTTCACCTTCCTTTCATACTTCAATTAAAAAAAACAAACAAAAGTTCACCATCCAACACAGACACACAGGAGTAGTGACTGTACTCAGCACTGACTGTGTGACGACACTGGGTTAAGGCCTTGTACCCGTGAATCCACTCAGCCTCAACACTATCTGATGAAGCTGGGGGGGACTGTGTCTATTCTGCAGACCAGGAGACGGACTGAGAGCTCGGGTCACTGCTGGGACCATCAACACGGTGCACCCTCACTGGAACCCAGGCCCGCCTGACTCGAGAGGCCCTCCTTGTCTCTGCTAGTCCCTCTGGTAGAGAAATAAAGGGGGGGGCGGGCATCCCCAGCCAGGCCGGCGTGGAGAATGAGGAAGCCCACCGAGGAAGGAGCAGCGGCATTCCTGACAGAGAACAGGATGAAGGGTGCCCAGAATCCAGAGGCTTCTTCTGCTCTTCGGTGCCCCTCCTTTGACACAAGCCCAGGTCCATTAGACCCACAGGCTTGGTTAACTACTCTTTGCCTAGAGAGAAAAACAGGTAAAACAGTGTCGCTGTCTATTTCTATACCTTTCGATCAGATTGATCTTGGCCTGCAGAGCGTTCACTCCTCGGTACACGTCCCGACCATTCGTCATCCTCTTGGTTAGAATTTCCGTCCTGTGTTAAAAGAAAAACAGCTTACTTTCAGGGTCAAGTTTCCATGAAAATGTTTTCTTTGTTTTCTTCACTGAAATTGTCCTTATTCAGGCTGTTGTTCAGGCTGTAAGGTGGTATCTCAGTGGTGCTTCCTCCAGAATGAAAGTACCTAAGTTCCATAAGGAAGGCTGAGCACCGAAGATTCGATGCTTTTGAATTGTGATACTGGAGAAGACTCTTGAGAGTCTCCTGGACAGCAAGGAGATCAAAGCAGTCAATCCTAAAGGAAATCAACCCTGAATATTCTTTAGAAGGACTGATGCTGAAGCTCCAATTTGGTCACCTGACTGGAAGAGCTGACTCATTGGAAAAGACCCTGATGCTGGGAAGGACTGAGGGCAGGAGAAGGGGGTGACAGAGCATGAGATGGCTGGATGGCATCACCGACTCAATGGACATGAGTGAGAAAACTCTGGGAGCCAGTGGCGGACAGAGGAGAGCAGCGTGCCATAGTCCATGCGTTGCACAGGTGGACGTGACTTAGCCACTGAGCAACAGCCCAGGCCCAAGGCACCGTACACTCCAGCACGGAAGCAGCCCCCAGCCTCGGCTCACCTCCCCTCAAGTCACAGAGAAAATTAAAGAAATATTTGGAGAAATTTAAAAAAAAATTGTCCTTATTCTGAACCACTTTCTAACTTTTGCAACCCATCACTGCTAGCATTTACCACCATCAAGAATATACTTGTTTTTAAGTGGGAAAGTACAAATAAAGCGATAGAAAGCTGTTGATTATTTACGGAAACTGGATGATGGATAGAAGGAGTTCTAAGTTAGCGTGTCATAAACTTTTAATGATAAATAAACAAAGGAAGAAATAAAAATAAGCCTGCTTGCTGGTGCTAAAGGGCGCTGTGTAGACGCCATTTATTTTTGCTTGCTTATAAAACAGGGACATGGCTGTTATTACCTTTGAGCTGCTGAAATACCAAATAAGACACCTTGAGTAAAGTGATAAACGATTCAATGACTTCTCTAAGGCTCACAGCTCATGGCTGAGGAACAGGGTTCCCTGGAGCTCCTAATGAGGGCAGGAACCTAATTAAAAATATTTAGACGGTGCTTCTCTTAAAGAGTGGAACTTGTCACAATCTGATGGACAGGTCACAAGCTGTGACACTTGCTGTCCTGAGCCGACACTTCCTGATTGGCTGACCACGCCTGTTTTGAAATGTACCACCTGACGCCACTTCAGTGTTTCATGAAGTAAGTTGATGTTCAGTGTTCCAGTTTTCTACATTTTTCTTCCAATTAAAAAAGACGCCCTGCATGTTATTTAGTTACGCTGATTCTGAGGCATGGCCCCTCTTGGTCGTTTCCCTTCTAAGACACTGGTGTCTCATCTCTAAGGCTTATCACCCAGTCTTTTTCTTGGCTGCACGACTTGCAGGATCAGAGGTCCCCGAGCAGGGATCAAATGCAGGCCTAACCCAGTGAAGGCCTGGAGTCCTAACCACGGACGCCAGGGAAGTCTCATTGCTTTTTGTTTGGCCACAACCCGCAGCAAGCAGAACTTCTCCGACCAGGGATCAAACCTTCGGCCTCTGCAGTGGGAGTGCAGTCTGAAACCAGTGGACAGCCAGGGAAGTCCTCCCACTTCTTTAAGTCTAGGATACCAGAGGTAGAAAGGTCTCTGATTCCTCCATAGTACCCGTTTCCCGACCTAAACCATGATCTGTTCTTTGGAGTTTATGTCCTGAGGACAGTCTTCTAGAAAAATAAATAAGTACCCTACAGCAGAGCCGCAAGGTATATACACGGCACACAGTATAATCTAGCTGTTTGCTTTTAATGCACAACATGCCCACTCCGGAGTCCATTCTTCTTTAATAGTCACGTCGATGCAGTCCCCTTAGTGTAGGAGGCCTGCGGCGTGAGAGGCAGGACCGCCGCTGCAAGCTGTCATGTTGCAGCGGAAAGTTCAGCTCAGAGACTTTCCAGGGCTGGGAAACACTACCCCAGGTGAAGAATGTGCAGCCAGAGCTGGACTGAAACTACTTCTAGGGATGCACCTAAAACCTTCTAGGATGAACGTATGACCACCCTGCTTCAGTGAAGAGGAGTCAGAAAGAGAAAGCCAAAGTCAAAAAAAAAAAAAAAAAAACAAAGAAAGTAAAAATAAAGAGGGAGAGCCACTTCTGATCATTAGGCTTGTGATTTCTCTCCTGAATGTTAGTTTTGTACTTTTTTTTTCACGCTATAAATAGGTAACAACCTTGTTTTATGAAGAAAGGGACAGAGTGAAAAAAACAGAAGTCAATACAATATTCAATAATATTGAATACAGTATTCAATATTAAGATTCAAGTTCTATTTGCAAAACAGACATAGAAAACAAAGTTTTGGTAACCAAAGGGTCAGCGGTGGAGGGACAAATTAGGAGATGGGGAGTAGCAGATACCAACTACTAGATGTGAAACAGACACAAGGTCCAAGCACAGGGAACTGTACTCAGTATCCTGTCAATATTGGAAAAGAATTTAAAAAATTCTCTCTATATAACTGAATCACTTAGCTGTATCTCTGAAACTAATACAATGTTGTAAATCAAGTATACTTCAATTAAAATAATAAAAAGAATGAAAAAGGTCCAAGTTATTTATGAAGTAGCCACACGATGAATCAGGGTTGGCTAAGTGCCACCTTACATCAGACGCTGACATCGAAGTTGCTAGAGCCGAGGATCAGAGAGGCTTCCTCTTGACCTGCAAGGCTTCCCACCTGGTAGGTAGTTACAGGTATTCTTAGTGACCTCCCCAGCCCACCCACTCACTAGAAACTGCTGAGAAGGGGGAGGTCGGCACCTCGTTGAGATTTAGGTAAGAAGCCTCAAACTTACCACTTACTTTTACACTGCATCCAATTCCTGGTTTCCACTCTAGCCTCCACTTCCACCCAGGATATGCCTTTGTAGAGCTTCTCCCGCACAATCGACAGGCGGCCTTCAGGGTTCAGCTGCAACTTAGAATCCATCTCGTTTAGCTCCTGGGGAGACATTTTCTTCAGAATCACTTCTTCAACAGCCTTGATTAGTTTCTGGGTTTCCGTCTTGCTCCAGGCACCATGATTAATCTCTGTTGACATAGAAGGATGGTCTTGAAGCTGCTAATCTATTTGCTTTCAAACAGTATTAAAAACACGACAAGAATGATGGAGATGTGTCATGGACATCAGTCCAAACCCACAGAAGGTGCAATAGCTAGAGAGGTTCCTGTCGTCGACTGTGGACTCTGGGGGGTTGAGACGTGCCACCGTCGGTTCATGGACTGTAACACATGGGCCTCTCTGCTGGGGGGCTGTCGATGGTGGGGGAGGCTGTGCGTGTGAGGGGTGGGGGCATACAGGAAAGCTCCATACCACCCTCTCACTTTAACCGTGACCCCAAAACTGCTCTGGAAAATCGAAGTCTTTAGAAACAAAAAGATGTCTCAGCCTCTTTCCAAAAGATAATGGGCAACATCTGAATTACACAGTTTACGTGCAAATCAAGAAGAAACCACGAAAGTGCCCACAGATTCTTTTTAAGAACCAAGAGCGTATATACACGCATACGCGTACACACACATACAACCAATGGCCAAAAAAAAAAAAGACCCTTTCTTAAAGCAATCTATTTTTTGTTTTTAACTTTGAAAAAGCCATTCGTTCTTTCTTTTTCTAAGAGTAATCTCTCCTGTAGGCAGTGTGAGTTCCCTAAGCATTTAGTGGGGAAAAAAAGCAACCAAAGGTCTTCCACGTTACACGCGTAACTCCCCACAAGAGTTCCCGGAGTGGAGCTCACGCATAGTGAGGCCACTGGAGCACGTGACGATGAAGGCATCTGAGAACCTCGACAGCCAATCCCCGCTGCAGGCGCCAGCGCACCCACAGTTCACTCTTCTAGTCTAGCTGCTCACATGCTGAGGACGAGGCTGCAGACTGGCAGGCTACACCTATCTTTGATTTGGCCTCAGAGTGTTACTATTTCCCCAATAACAATTAGGATGGATATTTAAAAGTCAAGAGAGTCTCAAGGAAAAAAAGGTAAAATTCCCCAAAGATATTTTGATTTCACATGTGCACACAAATTCAGACGGTGGCTTTACTTCCCGGAAACTGGCAGAATTGGCCATGCTGAGGCCTGGCTGGCACTGGTGGCACAGAAGGCCTGGTCTCCAACCCCCTCGGGGTCTACTGCACGCAGACATGCAGACGCCTGGCTGCATGCGGGGCGGGAGACTGGCCATCGCCCCATGAAACTCTCTGCGCTGATGCAACTGAATCACGCTGGAGTGACCTCACACTCGTGCTCAGCTCTATCTTCAAATATTTACTGGAAACCCAACACTGATTTAGCCTCTGGGCTGATGCCAACACCCGCTAAGGACTGCCTCTTAAAGCTAACTGGGGATTTTTTTTAATGTGGAGAGTACAACCAAGGCAGCTTTTAATGAAAGAGACAAGAGAAAGGAAAAGAGACCGGAGATGGCTGACCCTGGCTGTGGGAAGCACCCACACCTGTTAGGCCCTCCTTGCGACGGCCTACCGGGTTATCCTGGGGAACTGACCTCAGCGGCCCANGCCTCTTAAAGCTAACTGGGGATTTTTTTTAATGTGGAGAGTACAACCAAGGCAGCTTTTAATGAAAGAGACAAGAGAAAGGAAAAGAGACCGGAGATGGCTGACCCTGGCTGTGGGAAGCACCCACACCTGTTAGGCCCTCCTTGCTACGGCCTACCGGGTTATCCTGGGGAACTGACCTCAGCGGCCCAGGCTCTCCTGTCTGCCGGCTTCCTGGTCTCCCGGGCCACCTTGGGGAACTGACCTCAGCAGCCTAGGCTCTCCTGTCCGCTGGCTTCCTGGTCTCCCAGGCCACCTTGGGGAACTGACCTTGGCGGCCCAGGCTCTCCTGTCCGCCGGCTTCCTAGTCTCCCGGGCCACCTTGGGGAACTGCCCTTGGCAGCCCAGGCTCTCCTGTCTGTTTGGAAACCACTGAACTGAGTTCAGTGCAGCATAGCAATCAGTCTGATGAGTAAGGGTTGTGTGGTTTCAACCAGACCCATGAAGAAATGAATCAGTCAGGGAATGGCTGAAAAAATGATGGCTCTCTTAGCAGACAGGTAGGCAGTGATGCCTGGGCTCTCGGTCATTCTGGGCTGGGTTGTTTATCCGGGTGGGCACCAGGGACCATGACTTACGACCGCTGATCTGGGAGAACTTCAGGGCCACGGAGAGGCTGCTTCGAGCCACCATCTCGCCAATCTTCTTCCAGTCGTTCCCGTGCAGGGCCTGGTATATCTTCAACTTCTCGGTATCTCCTTTGCTATACCTAAGAGGAAGAGAAAACCGGTCTCAGCTGAGCAGGAACCATAAGCTTAAAACCTGTATCCTCACTGGGCACTCTGCGGTGCTGGAAGTGGCTGAGTGGGGTGGGCCATCGGGATACCAGCTACCAGAGACTAGAGCCCCGCCCCTTCCTGCCTTGGCATCTCACCTGACAGTGAGGTGAAAGTCACTCAGCTGTGCCTGACTCTTTGTGACCCCATGACTGTACAGTCCATGGAGTTCTCCAGGCCAGAATACTGGAGTGGGTAGCCTTTCCCTTCTGCAGGGGATCTTCCCCACCCAGGGATCGAACCCAGGTCTCCGCTGCAGGCGGAGTCTTTACCAGCTGAGCCACCAGGGAAGGCCATCTCACCTGTGGGCATCCTATATATCGGTCACCATGGTCCCTAGGCAGAGGCCTAGCTCACTTATGCAGAGGCCGGGGCACATGGCTCTCACTATTCTCCAGCCAGACCCATAAAGGCTCCGAACAATAAAACCTGGACTTTTTGACTATGCCTGCAAAGGCCAGCGCTCTCCACAGTTCAGCTCCACCAGTCACCTCGGCCTCTAGACCTATGATGGGAAACCCTCTTCTCCCTTCCACTCGACCCCCTGGAAAGCTCCTGCTGGCTCTTCAGATGCAGTTGAAATGGTGCGCCTTCAGCAAGGCTTTCCTGACCGTCAGGGCTGGCGGTGCCCTGCTATCCCATTACTGCCCCCGTCACTACTTCCAGCTGTGTATGTACTGTGGCTCCCTGGTTTGCCTGACTTCCTCCGCACCACCACTGGCCAATGGAAATGTTGTCTGAGTCAACTGTGTCACTTAGAAATTTCTAGGGGTTGTGTGAAAATTAATTTTATTTGGTTTTAGATGAGTTAATTTAATAACACATTTTATTTAACCCAATGTATTAAAGTTTGAGTAAACTCCAGGAGTTAGTGATGGACAGGGAGGCCTGGGGTGCTGCAGTCCATGGGGTCGCAAAGAGTTGGACACAACTGAGTGACTGAACTGAACTGAACTGAATGTATTAAACCTGCAGCCATTTCAACATGTAATCAGAACCTCAAAGTATGAATAAGGGACTTTATATTCCTTTCTCCACACTGGGGCTTCCCTTGTGGCTCAGTGGGTAAAGAATCTGCCTGCAATGTAGGCAGGCATCTGGGTTCGGTCCCTGGGTTGGAAAGATCCCCTGGAGAAGGGAAGGCTGCCCACTCCAGTGTTCTGGCCTGGAGAATTCCACGCACTAGGACGCAGAGAGTCGGACATGACTGAGTGACTTTTACGTCACTTCTTCTCCATACTAGGCCTTCTAAATCCAGTGTGTATTTTACTCTTCAGAACAGCAAGGCTTGGACTGACCACGGCTTGAGTGCTCCACGGCCATGTGAGGGCGGTGGTCCCGAGACAGCACAGCTCTGGAGGGACGTCCTTGGAGGGCGAGGCCCTGTGGACTTTCTACATTGTGGTANCACTTCTTCTCCATACTAGGCCTTCTAAATCCAGTGTGTATTTTACTCTTCAGAACAGCAAGGCTTGGACTGACCACGGCTTGAGTGCTCCACGGCCATGTGAGGGCGGTGGTCCCGAGACAGCACAGCTCTGGAGGGACGTCCTTGGAGGGCGAGGCCCTGTGGACTTTCTACATTGTGGTATCCGTGGTGCTTGACATATAATAGATACTCAGTAAAGACGTGACAGGTGGCTTAGCACAAATCTGTCAGTTTAAGGAAGTTAAGGTGTATGAACCCCACATAAAAGCAAAGATATTTAAGAAAAGAACTAAAATGCACCATAAAGAGATTTTTGAGGTCAAACACCTAAAATGTTTAAGTGAAGAAAAAGCCACTTTATGACATTCTGCAATTCCCTATAGAGGGGGTGGGGGAAGCGGTGGCTGATGTTATTACTGACATGACACCAAAGCAGCCTTTATGAGACACTGACCATCTCGAGTGACTGCGACCCACAACTACCTCAGGACAGTTAAGATCCCGGCGTTCTCAGAAATGTGTCTAAAATGCAGAGAATGGTTCAATGGCATTGACTGGCAATCCTTTACCACTAAGAATCAAGCTTTCTAGCAGTCTCCTTCTCAGGGCAGGCAGGGTCTTACTGAGATTTAAAAAATGACTTAAGAGCACCTTTGCAGCCACGGAAGAGAGGTGCTGAGAAAGCGAGTGGGCGAGAGGAAACAAGCGTTCCGACCTCTGCAGCCCCTTGGAGCCTTTCGATTCTTTGATTGTTGACTTTTTGTGGCTCTTTCCCTTAAGAATCCCTTAAACTATAAATCATTCTTAGGGTACATGGCCANAGAAGAGAGGTGCTGAGAAAGCGAGTGGGCGAGAGGAAACAAGCATTCCGACCTCTGCAGCCCCTTGGAGCCTTTCGATTCTTTGATTGTTGACTTTCTGTGGCTCTTTCCCTTAAGAATCCCTTAAACTGTAAATCATTCTTAGGGTACATGGCCGCCACAACATAAATATGGCACCAATGAAGTTTATGATCAGAATGCCAGACTTCCATCATTCTAAAAACAC
>SJYA01013487.1:0-11009 GCA_006410615.1 Neotragus moschatus
GGATTAAAGATCTAAATATAAGACAAGAAACAATAAAGCTCCTAGAGGAGAACATAGGCAAAACACTCTTCAGTAGTTTTGTTTTACAATAATTTCAGATTTACCTAGAGTTGCAAAAATAGAACAGTTCCCATATACTCTTGGAGAAGGAAAGGGAAAACCACTCCAGTATCCTTGTTTGAAGAATCCTATGGACAGAGGATCCTAGTGGGCTGCAGTCTATGGGGTTGCAAAGAATCAGGTACGACTAAGTGACTAACACATATACTCTATCATCTAGTTTCCCCTAATGCCAACATTTTACATAATCATGGTACATTTATCAAAACTAGGAAATTAACGTTGGTACAATACTATTAAACTACAGACTTCATTCAGATTTCCCTAGTTATTTCATTAATAACCTTTTTCTATTCCAGGATCCACTTGCATTATAGGCTATGAATTTTTGCTTTTCCCTCTTTGTCTTTAAATAACACAGCATTACTATTAAAAGCTTTGATCTTTCACAATTATCAAGAGCTATTAATATCTTCCTATCAATTTAAAAAAGTAGTATTAAATTCTTGCACTAGGCTGAACTGCTTGAAATCAATAAGAAATTTATCATGAAAAATTTTAAACTTGCATTTCTCAGGAAGATTGGTTAAAAAACAAACTGCAGCCTTTTCAAAACAGCAGAAAATCTCTTTACATCTAGAAAAATCCTTTTCACCTAAGAAATGATTTTCTGATCAGTTCAGTTTGATTTCCTACAGAAAAGTTCTGAATTTTTCAACCCACAGCTCAAACTAGCCCTTATGAAACAAATAGATTTTGAGGTGCTTGGAGACAAGGACCTGTTCCTAGCCATTTCTGTATCCATAACATTGCCTTAAATGTTATAAATATTTGTTGAATTAATGAATACATGAAATTTCCTAGGATATTCAGGCTGGAGAGAATTTGAAAACCTGACACTGTCAGGTTAATTAGACTCCAGAGCCTTCATCTCTGACTGCCTTTGGGATGTTTTGGTGTAGATAGTGTCAAAGAAATTTATAGGTGATGCTTTATAGACAGCTTCATGGAAATGTCATGAACTCTTGTAGAATACTTACTGCCAGAAACATGCCACATTTTAAACATGTTTCTTTTTTTCTGAACGAACAAGAGCCCTTATCTTCTTAAGAATGTACAATCAGAATATTATAGAGAAGTCAAAATATTGTATGAAGCATTGGTCATATCCTTCTTAGTTGTAAGCAGTTTCCTAGTAATGCAGGTATCATTCAAAACACAATCATTCCAGACATAATGCCATTTACAAATGGCAACAAGGATGGACCTAGAGATTGTGACAAGTGAGTGAAGTAAGTCAGACATAGAAATATTGTATGACATCCTTTATGTGTAGAATCTAAGAAGAAATAAGAAAAATGAACTTAACAAAGCAGAAAGAAACTCAGAGACTTAGAGAACGGACTTATGGTTGCTGAGGGGTGGGGAGTAAGGATTGAGGGGAAGGGATAGCTTGAGAGTTTGAAATGGACATGTAGACACTGCTATATTTAAAATAGATAACCAACAAGGACCTACTAGATGGCACATGGAACTCTGATCAGTGCTGTATGACAGCCTGAATAGATGGGAGTTTGGGGTAGAATGGACACATGTATATGTATGGCTGAGGCCCCATTGCTCTTCACCTAACACTATCACAGCATTGTTAATCAGCTCTGAGTGGGTGCTTAGTCGCTAAGTCATGTTTGATGCTTTGCAACCCCTGTGGATTGTAGCTCTCCAGTCTCCTCTGTCCATAGGATTTTCCAGGCAGGAATACTGGAGTGGGTTGCCATTTCTTTCTCCAGGGGATCTTCCCAACCCTGGGATCGAACATGCATGTCCTACAAGCTGCAGGTGGAATTTTTACCCCTGAGCCACCAGGGAAGCCCTAATCAGCTATACACTAATACTAAATATTTTTTTTTGTTAAAAAGCAAATATTCTGGGGCTCTAAATTCTGACATGTACAGTGCATTAGAACAGAGTATGTCCAGCGGTCACTCTGGGATCTCAAAGTACCTGTTTTCTTTTTGTTTGTCATCTTTTCCACTCAATTCTGGAAAATTTATAGATAGACTAAACATGTTTGAATATTCTCTTGATGTTACATAGAAATAGTTGTCTATGTATTTTATATATTAATAACCTGCTGTATGAAAAGCACTTAAGTAGGAATGTCTTCATGTAACTGTAAGCAAAGAATGCCTGCCAAGTCAAAATAATAGTTATATTTTTTAAGCCAAAGACACTTGTATGTCTGAATAGGTTGTTGGCACGGCTAATCCCAAAATTTAAATCTTGTAGGCCCTAGTCTCTTACTAGTCTGTCTTGTCCAGGCAGAATGTCAGCTGTGTCATAATGTGAACTGGGCCTCATATGTCATATATCGCCCAAAACACTGAGAAGACAACCATAGCAGAGGGGCCGTGAGTCCATATTTGCTGCATGAAAGATTATGGTGTTGGCCATGACCCTGGAGCTGCTATGCAAGCAACCAGCCTTGTAATTTCTACTTGGTCAGATGTTACCAGGGAAGATTCTACCTAACATGACTCAGTGAGAGGTGAACATATCAGTTTGCCCATAAGAGGACCATATAATCAGAACTGTGGTTTTCCCAGTGGTCGTGTATGGGTGAGAGAATTGGACCATAAAGAAGACTGAGCACTGGAGAATTGATGCTTTTGAACTGTGGTGTTGGAGAAGACTCTTGAGAGTCCCTTGGACTGCAAGGAGATCCAACCAGTCCATTCTGAAGGAGATCAGCCCTGGGATTTCTTTGGAAGGAATGATGCTAAAGCTGAAACTCCAGTACTTTGGCCACCTCATGTGAAGAGTTGACTCATTGGAAAAGACTGTGATGCTGGGAGGGATTGAGGGCAGGAGGAGAAGGGTACGACCGAGGATGAGATGGCTGGATGGCATCACTGGCTCGATGGTCGTGAGTCTGAGTGAACTCCGGGAGTTGGTGATGGACAGGGAGGCCTGGCGTGCTGCAATTCATGGGGTCGCAAAGAGTCGGACATGACTGAGCGACTGAACTGAACTGAACACACTTACACCTTACTGGTAAAAATCTTTCTTTCCTGTCTTAGTGAAATGGGTTCAGTTGGCCTTAGGAAGCGGGACACCATGAAGCTGTCATACAATCTTTGCTTATTTGCATTTCACCCTTGCCTTGCTTCAACACTTATTACATACCTTAGTGGGAGGAGGAGGAGGAAAAGACCAAGAAGCACATGTAAATCAACCACCCTTGTGTGCCATAATTAAAAATGGGAATTACATAGATTTAGCATAGTCACAAAATCTGTTCTTTCCTTTCTGGGTGTTGGAAAGTGCTTGGGCTGGATGCAACTGAGACTTCTTTACAAGCATCCCACTGCCTTTCAGGTGGCTGCTATTAGTAGACAATTACTTGATGGTTTCTATGAATCAGTCTGATCAGGTGTAACGAGAAGTCACTTACTCTTATGCTCTGTCTCATAATAGTTGGCATTTGATATCAATTGCTGAGATGTCTCCACCCGNTTACACCTTACTGGTAAAAATCTTTCTTTCCTGTCTTAGTGAAATGGGTTCAGTTGGCCTTAGGAAGCGGGACACCATGAAGCTGTCATACAATCTTTGCTTATTTGCATTTCACCCTTGCCTTGCTTCAACACTTATTACATACCTTAGTGGGAGGAGGAGGAGGAAAAGACCAAGAAGCACATGTAAATCAACCACCCTTGTGTGCCATAATTAAAAATGGGAATTACATAGATTTAGCATAGTCACAAAATCTGTTCTTTCCTTTCTGGGTGTTGGAAAGTGCTTGGGCTGGATGCAACTGAGACTTCTTTACAAGCATCCCACTGCCTTTCAGGTGGCTGCTATTAGTAGACAATTACTTGATGGTTTCTATGAATCAGTCTGATCAGGTGTAACGAGAAGTCACTTACTCTTATGCTCTGTCTCATAATAGTTGGCATTTGATATCAATTGCTGAGATGTCTCCACCCGCTCCCACCCCTGCCCCGCACACCCCTGGCAACAGTTGAAATTAATTTGGCTTTCTTCCTACCATGCTTATCCTTGTGGAACATTATATCTTCTTAGTTCTTGACATACTGGTTACTTGATGCGTGTGCGTGTGTGTGTGTGTGTGTGAGTGAGTCACTCAGTCATATCTGACCAGGCTTCTCTGTCTATGGACTTCTCCAGGCAAGAATACTACAGTGGGTTGCCATTTTCTTCTCCAGGGGTTCTTCCAGACCCAGGAAGTGAACCCAGGTCTCCTGCAGTGCAGGCAGATCCTTTACCATCTGAACCCCTGGGAAGCCCACTTGACGCATGACTTGGGCTGAAAGTCTTCCTTCAGCGGGATAGCCAACCTGATCCCAATGAAGAAACAACACAGCAAGGTGGTCCAGCAGGTGACCCGGCAGATCATGACCCAGATCTCTGGTCTGCAGGCCACTTGGTCTCCTCGTACTACGCTCCCCTAGTTTGGGATGAGACCCTCAAAGGGGCTGTTGTGCAGGTAGTGATTTATATATAAGAGGCTATACATTCTGGTAGGAGGAAGAGAGACTCCGTGATTTAACAGATCTGGTTTTGCATATTTTTTTAATGTTGGCTCCTCTTATTTGTAGGACCTGGAACAAGTCATTCATCTTTTTGTACCTAAGGGTTTCCTAGGTGGCTCAGCGATAAAGACTCCACCTGCCAATGCAGGAGATACAGGTTTGATCCCTAGGTTGGGAAGATCCCCTGGAGAAGGAAATGGCAACCCACTCCAGTATTATTGCCTGGAAATCTCATGGACGCAGGAGCCTGGTGGGCTGCAGTCCATGGCGTTGCAAAGAATCAGACTCACCTGAGCGACCGAGCATGAGCATGACTTAGTGAGACCAGCGACTCCGTCCACTTCATAGATGATTTTGGTGCTCAGGGAACATCCACATGCCAGCGTGTTCACATCACTCAGCATGCCAGATGCATAGTAGGTGCTTTGCAAGTTTTGCTCTGAAGGAAATGTGTTTCCTACAGCCTCTACCCAAAAGGAAGGGCTGTGACTTTTCGGAGAGATGTCCCCTTCCAAGTCCCTTGACTCAAGTCACCTGGGCTGAGGGAAAGGTGAGCCTTCTCAGGGCCCTGGGTGCCTGTCACTAGTAATGCCTTAAGGCTTGTCACACCAAGTGTTCATGTTTGGAAGCTTGCTGAGTCTGGTGCGTTTCTGAGGCTTTTGTGTAATGGGCTTTGTGTAATGCTAATAAACACACAAACCTCTTTATAAACATGTTCCATGTGGACCCCTGAGGCTACAGTGCTGATGAGCTTATTTTTTTTAATAAAAAATAAGATGAACTGCAAGCACCCAATTATAGAGGCTCAGTCAGATCACTGGAGGTTTTTAGGCCTGGACACAATAGAAGAGCTTTTGAGAGGCTGGGGCAAGATAAACCATAATGAGAGAGACACTGAACTTGCTTTCATTCTTCACAGCAGCTTTGTTTGTCCTCCCTGCAGGCTCAGAGCTGGGCTGCTGGGACTGAACTCATTTCCCAGCAAGCTGTTTTTGTTTCTCACTTGCAAGGCTCTGTGAATGGATCTCTGAAAGGCAAGCACCCTAGTCCCCAGGAGTGCGAAGGGTTTGACAACACAGTGAGTAGCAGTGGATGCCTTTTCTCACCTAGATGAAGCGAAGTCTCTTGCAAAAGACACTCCCAAACTTGGAATAGTTCTAATCCAGTAATCTCACCCTTGTCATAGAGAGGATGAGACTGGGGAAGTGATGCTTTTTAGGCTCTGTTCTTGTCCACAGCTTATAGCTCAGAGACCATGCCATATGTGTATCTTTTAAGATCAGTTTGTGGGTGATGGAGTTGCAAGCAGATGATGAGGGAAAGCATCAGAATAAAACTTCTAAGGATAATGAATCTCTTACCTGCAGAATCACCTTGAAGTGTGCATATATATGCTAAAATTTCAGAACCAAATCTGTTCCTAATCTTAGTGTGATTAAGATTAGGGCTATATCTCTTTAATTATTTAGCCAGCAGAATTCTGATTACGTAGATCCTTTCCTTATCTCCCTGTAATTATACTTCCCTTGCTGGAGTTCCCATGGTTGGTATATCCCATTGTATCCACATTTATGCTTTTCTTTTGGTTTTTATTTAAGTTTAGAGATAAACACATATTAATACTTTGAGCACAAAGACCCTGATGCTGGGAAAGATTGAGGGCAGGAGAAGGGAGTGATAGAGGATGAAACGATTAGATGGCATCCTTGCCTCAATGGACATGAGTTTGAGCAAAGAATGAAGGACAGGAAAGCCTGGTGGGCTACAGTCCATGGGGTTGCAGAGAGTCATACACTTCTGAGGAACTGAACACACACACACATACACAACACTGGCTAAACCCTATACCAAGTGCTAGGATTCCATAGTGAACAAAGCTACAGTCTCTCGTACAGCCATAGCAAAATAATGAGATGAATGAATAGTCATAAACTGTGATCAGCCCCATGAATGAAAAGTCCAGGCTATCACAAGAACTGTAGCTGGGTAGCCAATAAAGGCTAAAGAGTCAAAGAAGCTCGCATCAGGAAGGATCCTATGGACTAAGAAGTGAATGATGAAGAAGTGAGTGCAAAATTCTGGGTTACAGGAAGAACATGTGCAAAGGCCCTGAATCAAAAGGAATTTGGCATATTGGAGGAGCTCAAAGTGAGAGAGTGTGACCAGAAAGTGGAGAGTGAAGAAAAAACAGGAGATGACATTAGCAGGGTTTGGAGGGTGGGGCAGTGCCTACATCAAATAGAACCAAAGATGTTGGGTTTTTATCTTTAAATCAATGAGATACCCTTGAAACGTTAATAATAATAAGGAAGAAATTTGTTAGTAAAAGATCATGATGGCAACGTACAGAAATCTATTGAAAATGGGCATAAGCTTGTTTTAAAGAATGCCTGCAAATTCTTTGACACCCATTGCTTCTGGAAATGGAGCTTAATTCTCCGTCCCTTGGGTATGGATGGGCTTGGTGACTCTCCTAAAGAGTAGGACATAATGGGAGTGGCAGTGCTTCTCTTCTAAGGCTAGGTCAAGAAAAAAAATGCGGCCTCCACCCCACTCTTTAATCATTTGCTCTGATGGAAGCTGGCTGCCTTGTTGTAAGGAACTTAAGACCTTAAGGCAAGAAACTGGAAACTCCTCCCACAGCCATGTGAGGGAACCAGGGCTGGGACCAAATCCTCCAGCCACGCTCAAGCCTTCAGATGATTCTAGATGATCCCTGCCAACATCCTGATGATTCAAAGCCAGAACAAGCCAGCTTAGGGCCGCCCAGATTCCTGACTCTCAGAAACTGTGTGAGATAGTGTTTGTCATTCTGAGCAGCTAAAAATTGGGATAATTTTTTACATAGGGTCTTCCCAGGTAGCTCAGCTGGTAGAGAATCCGCCTGCAATGCAGGAGACCCTGGTTCAATTCCTGGGTTGGGAAGTTCCCCTGGAGAAGGGAACAGCTATCCATTCCAGTATTCTTGAGCTTCCCTGGTGACTCAGATGGTAAAGAATTTGCCTGCAATGCAGGAGAATTAGGTTCAAGCCCTGGGTCAGGAAGATTCTCTGGAGAAGGGAATGGCTACCCACTCATTCTTGCCTGGAGCATTCCATGGACAGAGGAGCCTGGCAGGCTACAGTCTATGGGGTCACAAAGAGTCATACATGAATGAGCAACTAAGCATAGCACAGCAATAGATAATGTTGGAGGTAAAAACAGAAATAATGGTAGAAAGTTCCTTCGGTAGTCCAGACAAATGATGATGATGGTGTCTTGATTTAAAGTGGTTGCTATATTCAAGTTCAACAACTTTACTTCCTCTTTGTGAGAATACCCCATGGAGACTAGAGCATGACCACTGGACAGCTGTGGTTGTGCATCGAAACCTAGGCTTTGTTACTTAGTTAAGGGTGACCTTGCCCAGCCTTTCACCAATAATTTTTTTTTTATTCATATGATGGAGTCAGTATCACTTCCCTTTTACCTTGATAGTGGTAGTTTAGTTGCTAAGTCATGTCAAGCTCTTGCAACCCCATGAACTGTGTAGCCCGCCAGGCTCCTCTGTCCATCAAGGCAAGAACACTGGAGTGGGGGATTTCCTTCCTTTTCCAGGGGATATTCCTGACCCAGGAATTGAACCCGCATCTCCTACATTGGCAGACAGATTCTTTATGGCTGAGCCACCAAGGAAGCCCCTTTTAGCTAACATAAAGGCAATACATGCAAAGTCCACAGTGGAGGTTTTGGAATATAGTAACTGCTCAAAGAGTATTTACCTGCCAGTTTTTATACTACCTGTATAGTAGTAATTTCTCTCTCCCAATCTTGTTCTTTGCTATGAGTAACCCCTTTAAACACTAGGTCAATTTCCTCAAATTACATTCAGAAGTTTCCATTATTGTAAAAATAAACTTTCAATTCTTTGGCTTTGCATTGTCCTTTAACTTCTAACTGGAGGCACCATCTTGCTGCCTATGTGAACCTCTGCTCTCTGTGAATTCATCGTCTCTTCAGTTAGTTTCCTTTTTAGTGGCTTGTGATGTTTGGTTGAGGCACTTAATTTCTCATACTCTCATCCATATTCTGTGTCTAATAATAGGTGCCTGCTCTTCCTTACTGTTCAGGAAATCATCACCAAAGTTGTTGCAGTGTGACATCATTTGCACACTCATTCTAGTTACAAGAAGGCCTTGCATGCATGCTATACTTCCTGCAAATGTGTTTATGAAGTGAAATAGCCACCAAGGGGCCTCTCCCTGTACGTGTCACCAGACATGAGGTAGCATTTTAGACCTCAGCTCTTGGAGGATATTAACTCACTTTCAGGACAGTCTCACCTCTTATTTCCCAGCACAAGTTTGAGGTGGGATTAATCACTGCTGATGCATGCTCGGTCATGGTGTATTGCATCATTAACCTCAGGCAGTTTGTTGCCATTCCCACAACACTCCAAAGCAGCTACTGGTCTACACTTACATCCAGAGAGGATAAAGAGCCCAAAACTCCTGCACGGACCAGGGCAATAGTGCCCCTCTCGATGACTGCAGAGATGACCTCAAGTCCCCAAACTGGTCTGGACCCCACTGCACAAAGGAGCCTGAGAGATGGGGATGTTTGGCCCACACTGAAAGCACCCTAGATCTTCAGTCTTAAATAGTGCATACTTACGGTAAAGTCCAAGTTGGATAGCCCTCCCAGATTGACTCAAATGTATGTGGGCATAATTTTCCGCTATCTCTGCTCTTTGCTAATAATAACAGGGTTCTTTACTTTTGGTAAAAGGCCCTTCTGAGGCCAGAAACATGCCTGAAACATGACTTATGGGTCTCTTCTCCCTCTCTAAGCCTCCTTTAAAAAAGAAAAGCTATCCAACAGAGAGGTTCTTTACTTTGCCAAGGACCCAGCCCAAAGTGTTAAACCTTTTTTTTTTTTCCTTGTTTAACACTAAAACATCATTTTGGTTAAGCTGAAGTATGGTAGTGACTTTGCAATATGGTGTATGGTGACGGTTTTGTATTGAAATCTCTGAAATTTTTTTATGTTCATGTTTCCAACAGAGAGATTCTAAATTTCTCAGCATAATTTTGCATACAAAACATAATTGCCAGTTGCAAGTAATTTCACTGCTCTATGGCATTATCTATACCCTTTAACATCTATCCAAGTATGAGCACCACAATTTCTTTATATAATGTGATTTTGTGACACAGTTAATTTTTCAATGGCCTCTGAACAGAAACCTTATTATTGATCAATGTAATTAAGATGCTGAGTTCCAGCATTGTAAAAATGTTTGAAGTTTTTTATTGAAATAAACTGAAAAGTTCTAAGTCCTAATTCTATATCTCATTGGATTTTAATAAAATGAATACATGTGTACATCCAGTTTAATTGGTTATTTCTTTATAGATCATACAAAACCCTGATAATTTTTAGCTTTCCCTTAAAAGATAAGCATATAAGTTGAAGAATGCTAGTTGTACTATTGTGTATTGATTTCCTTAGACATATTTTAATTAAACTGCTTATATGTTGGGGTCCCTCAATATTAATATATCAATGTAGTGATGCTTATTACTGATAGAGTTGTTTATTGTGTGTGTGTGCACATTTGTGTGTTGAGTGTGGAGATAGAACTGATTTGACCAAGTATGAAATAATTTTAGAGATTTATGCTTAAAAAAACTTGGTCATTATACTTAGTCCTTAATGTAATACCTAAAAAGTGAATTCCGCACAGAATATATATATTGAACATACACATTCAAGTTCTGAATGTGAAAAGTTACAGCTGGAAGGGACCTCCAAGAAGAGACCTCATTTGCACATGAAGAAACCAAGCCCCTGTATTTGAGTGAGTGGCTCAAGGTCACTCACTACTCAGTACATAATGGAGTAGTGGCTCACCTACTCCATTAGTTCTTACTTTCAACAAATTCAACCCAAGTGTCCGGTGATGATTGTTCTCCATGCAGCAGACCATAAGAACCAGAACTGTTGCTGGTCAACAAAGAAAAATGAATCACTTCTGTTAGTGGGGATTGTGTCCAAAATGTCCTCTTTCCTAGCAACTTAACTCTCAACCCCGACTGGGGCTGCCTTTTAGATAAATATGTACTTTAGGGGAAATCCCATGAGAAATGCTGCAAAAAAAGATAAAGAACTGTTGTTTTGAATATAAATTTAAAGCAGCCTAAAATCTACCTTGATATGACACTCAACATGACCATTTGGGATTCAGTTTTAAATGGAAAATTGGTTTTCTATATTGCTTAACTTTTCTTTCAGGTGTTCTAAAAGATCTTGTAGGTCTTCATAAAACCGTTCAACTTCAGTTTTTTCAACATTACTGGTTGGGGCATAGACTTGGATAACTGTGATATTGAATGGTTTGCCTTGGAGATGAAC
>SJYA01013488.1:0-10998 GCA_006410615.1 Neotragus moschatus
GGGGCAGAAATAAGAACTGGAATCCAGTTCACTGGACAACGTTTCTACTAGTGTGTGTGAAAGTCCCTCAGTCGTGTCTGACTCTTTGCAACCCCGTGGACTATACAATCGATGGAATTCTCCGGGCCAGAATATTGGAGTGGAGATCCTCCCAACCCAGGGACTGAGCCCAAGTCTCCCACATTGCAGGCAGATTCTTTAGCAGCTGAGCCACCAGGGAAGCCCAAGAATACTGGAGTGGGTAACCCATCCCTTCTCCAGCAAATCTTCCCAACCCAGGAATCGAACCAGGGTCTCCTGCATTGCAGGTGGATTTTTTCCCACCTGAGTGTTCCAATTTTGGGCTCCAGAAAAGCTGGAGATCCAAGAAAACCAGATGTTAGAGAGAAAGAAAACCCATTATGTTAGAGAACATGCTTTTTATCAATAAACAAGAAAATATCTCTCATCCTTGATGTCTCTCACTATAAAGATTTATGAAAAATACCTCACAAGCATCTGAGAATTAATTAAGATCCATGAAACTCTCCTGCAAAGTGTCTAACATACAGTTACCTCTCAATATACATATATTCTCAAAATCCATGTCATTGAATTCAATAATTTAATAATTCACTGAGAACCTAGTAATGGGCAGCAAGTATCCTATACGTCAGAGGAAGCTCAGAGATGTGGTTGCTGCTGTTGTTTTTGCCTGTCAAGGAGCTTATAATTTCTCAAGAGAGTTAGAACACACATAACTCAGTTCAGTTCAGTTCAGTCACTCAGTCATGTCCATTATCACACATAATTACTTAGCTACTAATCAACAAAACAATTACTGAAACATCTTGATAGAAGTAAAATAAGCATTTTATTTGTTCTAGGATATTCGATATCCATGTTGACATATTTCTTTTTTGCAGGCTTTATTGCATTTTCCACCATGCCAGAGCTGGCTCAGAAAATAAAAATGTATTTTGCTTTAGCACCCATAGCTACTATTAAATATGCAAAAAGCCCTGGGACCACATTTTTGCTGCTGCCAGATATGATGATCAAGGTATGTGACTCCTCAGAAAATTCCTTGCACAACAGTTTTTCCAGCCCATTGGCTAGGAAATACACTTTTACATTTTTACTGTAATGACTATTTCATTTCATGTTGTTACAGGGATTGTTTGGCAAAAGAGAATTTCTCTACCAGACCCGATTTCTTAGACAGTTTGTTATTTACCTTTGCAGCCAGGTGATTATGGATCAGATTTGTAGCAACGTCATGTTACTCCTTGGAGGATTTAATGTAAAGAATATGAATATGGTAAGTGGCAGCCTAGACAATTCTCTGTGTCCCAGAACAAAGCAAACAATTATTAGTCTCCCTCCTTGAGGGTGAGCTAATGCCAGGGAAGATTTAGGGAAGTGATGCTCCAAGAAACTCAGTTTTCTTCAAATCGTAATACTATACAGAAAATACTTCAACATGGGCTGAATCAAGTTTAACATAACAGCATGACCACACATTAACTCCATAGATTCAAGATTGAAGAGGTCTGAAAGCAGCTTTACTATAGTGAATTAACATCCGCAAAAATATGTGATTAGAACCCGTAAGTCAAAAGAGAAAACTGCTGCGCACCATCCATGTCTTCTTTTTACTCACACCTTTCTGGTTTGTAGTTTAAGTCCTGTGATAGGCTGTCTGAGAGTTTCAGTTTGGCTAAGATAGCTTCCCAGGGCTTCCCAGGTGGTGTTAGGGGTAAAGAGCTTGCCTGCCAATGCAGGAGAGGTAAGAGACGCAGGTTTGGTCCCTGGGTTGGGAAGATCCCCTGGAGGAGGACATGGCAACCCACTCCAGTATTCATGCTTGGAGAATCCCATAAACAGAGAAGCCTGGCAGTTTATGGCCCATAGGATTGCAAAGAGTCAGACACAACTGAAGCAACTTAGCACACACAAGGCATGGCTACCATTTGGCAAGTATGACAGGGGGTTCCCCAGGAAGCCTACTCTGAGATGGAGATTTGTGTGCAGAATGATTCAGGCTATGGCCTTGGGATAACACATAGGAAAGGGAAGTCAACAGGACTTGGTAGATCAAAAAAGTCCAGCTGAGATATAGCCTCAGTGGGAACCAGTTCTTATTTCTGCCCTTAGACTAGGTATGGGATATTGGTAAAGTCAGTCTGTACCTCAAGTTTCCATACTTATAAAATAGAGACAAATACCCCAGATTGCAAAGGGACAATCTTTCTAGAGCCTTTGGGAGGAAAATACTACCGTAGACAGCCAGAGCATGACCATTATATTTGAAATACTATGTGTCTGTTTCAAAGTGCCTGCATACTCTAGTGATCTTTAAAGATGGGATGATCCTTCAGAATTGTTCCAAGTTAGCATGCGAAGCTGGGTCTTTATAACTCCCACATCAAATAGTCATTTAATGCAGACAGCACCCAGTCATGGAGAGATGGGCAGTGCAGCTCTCTGCATAGGGGACAGTTCCCCAAGGACACCAGACAGCGGAGGGCTATCTGTCAACAGCTGGAGGAACATGTTTTTAATTCCTGAAGATTTTTTGCCTTTTTTTAAACCAAAAATAGGATGAACAGCTATCCTTTGATAAGCATTTTATTATATGCCAGGCTATTATTCCCTATAACAACCCTATGAGACAGGTATTATCAATATTCCCACTTTACAGATTAATAACCTGACATTTAGTGGATTAAGCTATGCTCTCAATTTCTCTTAAAAATGAAACAGCAGAAGTGAGACTTGAATGCAGTCTCAGTTTTTGCGTCTTTATCCTTAATTACTTTAGGAAAGCTTTTTAACAGATGAAATCAGATGTCTAATGAGAAGCTTTTCTCAGATGAAAAATGTAGGTGCTTGGGATAGGGTTAGGGGCATTTTTTAATTATGTGCGTCTGTAGTTCTCTATTTCGTGGATAAATGCTGAGACTTTCATGGTGTTCCCAGTTCTGAGTCTGACACCCTGCAGAGTTGATCTTAATGAGGCGCAAATCTTGTGAGTTTTTCCATGCATGTCCCACAAACTACTCTTGCTTTGTTACAGAGCCGAGCAAACGTGTATGTCGCTCATACTCCTTCAGGAACATCCGTGCAAAACATCCTGCACTGGAGCCAGGTAAGGATGCTGAATTTGTAGTCTTCGTTTAAGGTGTTTGTGCGGCTTGTCTGGAAAAGCCAGTGCTCTTAGGACAGCCCAGGAGTTGTCTCACCATTATTCCAAGATGACACGTGATTCTGTCCACACTCTTTCAACTGTGAGTTTGATCTAGAACATTGAAACTTTTCAACACATGGGAGGCAAGGATTGGCCCTAGGACGTCTTTAGTAGACTTCTGAAAATATGAATTCAGACGGTTCAGGTGAGACCTTCTCAGTCCTTAGCCACCCAAAGATGAGCCTGGAGATAGGCTTTTCCAGCAGGACGGCCTGTTCAAGTAGAAATGAAAATGCAAACGCAGATCTGATTCCCCAAAGAGCTTTCCAGGGAAGTCCTTTGTGCTGCAGATTTCACCTGTAGCTGAGGAAGGAATGTCCTGCTTAACAGTCACAGGAACTATCTCTAGGCACAGTGTGGTGAGTTTGTTCTGCATTGGTTCAAGGGACAATGTGACTGCTATTATTCTTTCCCATGTGAAGAAGCAACAAAACTAACATTGCTCATTATAGATGATACGACAGAGTGACCCCAATTGGCTGTGGGAATAAAAATGCACAGAGGACAGAGAGTTAGAACCTCACTAACCTTAGATTCTCACCTATTAAAAACACCCCCGGAGAAGCGAATGGCCACCCACTCCAGTATCCTTGCCTGAAGAATCCCAGGGACAGAGGAGCCTGGTGGACTCTAAAGTCCATGGGGCTGCAAAAGAGTCAGACACGACTCAGCGACTAATGTATATACATATATACTAAAAATAACACTTGGTTTTTAAAAATGAGAGACTTTTAACTCAACAAAAAGTTGTAATAGTGATGATGACCTTAATAAATCATAAATATTGGTACTGTCCATCTTTCCAATTTAGAACCTAGTCAAATTGTTCTTCAAAGGTCACTGTTATATTTTAGTAGATGTGTGTAGGAGAAAGAGAGAGAGAGAAGAGTGGGGACAGGCATTTTATCATCAAAATCAAAGAATTCTAAACTGGATTAAGTGTTGGTCATCTTCTTCCAGAGTCACTACACTGCACAACTGTAGGGGGTACTCTCCCACTGTAGGTTGGTGCAGGATATCCACCTACAAAGACTATGCTGGGAATACACTTCCCGGGGTTGTATAATATGGTGGTCAAGTGCTAAAGCACGTTTTTCTTCCTGAAGGGCCTTATTCTTGTCTTTACAGTCTCCTGAAGATTATCCTGAAGTTGAATGGAAAGCAGCTTCAGACTTTGTTCTCTGCTTCCCTCATAACTGCAGACTTGGCAGCAGGTTTTCACCCCTCCTCCCACCTTTATCCCTTAATACATTTGAATGCCATTTAAATTTTTGTTTCCTTTTAGGCAAAGAATTCTGGGGAACTCCGGGCATTTGACTGGGGCAGTGAGACCAAAAATCTGGAAAAAGGAAATCGGGTAAGAAAATCAAATACCATCCGCTGAAAATATATGCTTTTGAAATGAATGAGAGAAAAGTTATACTGGCAGTTTATTCTAGAAATGGAAATAAAGTTCAAGAAATCAAGTAGAATAGAATACTACTCAGCCATAAAAAAAAAAGAATGAAATAATGCCATTTGCAGCAATATGGATGGACCCAGAGATTATCACACTAAGTGAAGCATGTCAGAAAAAGAAAGAAAAATACCATATGTGATCACTTATATGTGGCATCTAAAATATGGCACAAATGAACTTATCTACAAAACAGACTTACAGACAAAGAGAACAACAGACTTGTGGTTGCCAGGGCGGAGGGGTTAAGAGAGGGATTGACCTGAAGTTTGGGATTAGCAAATGCAAACTGTTATATATAGAATAGATAAACAACAGCATCCTGCTGTATAGCACAGAGGACTCTATTCAATATCTGGTGAATATAACTGAAAAGAAAATGAAAAAGAATATATATCTGAATCATTTTGCTGTACAGCAGAAATTAACACAACATTGTCAGTCAACTATGTGGATGGCATAAAATAAATTCTTAAAAAAGAATTCAAGTAGAAAGTAATGAGTTCTGGTTCAACTTCATTTAAGAATGAGAAAGTTTAAAGCTTTGACAAGAGACTTTCAGAAGTTAAAAAAAAAACTGTTATAATGGTTAGGAGAACTCTTCTGGTGATGCTGCCTCTGTGAACAAGGGACTGGGCCTCTTAGGAGCAAGACTGGGTAGACAGTGAAGGGAAGGGTGTAGCCTGGCAGCTGCTAGAAAGATCTTTCAAGATTTAAAAACAACGACAATAGAAAAAAAAAACGATGATGGCAGGAGTGAGGTTGGTTCGTGGTACAGTAAAAGGAGTATTAGTAACAAGTGAGAATTATTGCGTTAGCTGGCCCTCTACCCTACAGAGTTGTCTAGTGATGGCTAGACTGCTTTGATTCTTCAGGCCTCAATCTGTTTCTCTTTAAAATGAAAATTATTGGATGAAATAACTTTTAAGAATTCTCCCTGGGGTGGAGAACCCCTGGGGGTGGGGTTCAAGATTGGGAACTCATGTACACCTGAGATGAAAAAATTAAAATTAAAATAAAATTAAAAAAAACAAAAGAATTCTCCCTGGTTACACTTTTAATGAATCTGTAACCTGCAAGTGAAAATATGAAAAAATATTACCCAAGAAAATGTGTGTGTGGTCAATGCTATGGATTAAAATTTAAAGTAAAAGTGATGGGCATCAAACTTCTCTGAGCATAAAATCTTCACTGAAGTTTATTGGTTAGCTTGTATATGAATGTAAGCAGATATTGACCACGCAAACATAAAGCTGGAGAGAGCAGAATACACACACGGGTGAATCTCTGAGAGTCTCACTTCATGCTCAGCATCCACTTCTCTGCTACAGTCTAGATATAAAAGTCTAGGAAACTGGAGAGGCCATCGCAGTGCCGCTGAAGAGCAAACGCTCAATCACGAGTATCAGCTATATATTTTTAGATCCTTCTTGTTTCCTAAAATATATCTTTAGAGAAAGCATACCAGTTCCAAGGTAGATTTAATTAATCAATATTTAAGGTCATGAGTTAGAAGGCGAAGCACGCAAAATGGGTGTCAGAAAATGTCATGGAAAGAAAAACACACGTACCAAAAGGTATTATTACACAAAAAGATATCAGAGAAGCACACAGCCTTAGAGCCAGTCCTGATATTCAGTTCAATGTTTTCACCTGTTAGATGAGAAAAACATATTATAGGTTCCATAGACTCTTCCAACCTTTCACGTCTAGTTACTCTGTAAAAGTGGATCTGACCTCCAACGTGGATGAAGACCATACACGTATGTCTCATTATAACTCACAGTATCAGATGCTATACCTTCAAATTCTTAAAAGCCACAAAGAGAAATAAAGACTCCCAGGATTGGAGTCCTGGGTCCAGGGTGGATTTTCTGAGAAGTGGGCGTGGACTTTTCTGTTGAGAGTTCTCAGTGCTTGTTAACATCAAGGGCTGTCACCCAGCCAAACTGATCTGGTAGTTCTGTTTGAATAAGAGAAGATCTCAAGAACTAGGAATCCTAGATACCCTTTCTCTGGGTGATGGGCGACTAGAGCAGGGATCTAATTCTCACCACTTCTAGGTTCAGACTCCCTAAGTTTCAGTGCCGTTGGCTTCCCCATGTTTCTGGAGACAGGACAGAAAACCCCTGTGAACAGCCAAGTCCTTCTCAGTAGGTTCCATCCTCTTGCCTTTCTCTATAGAATCTCTTCAATCTGACCTCGTGAAATGTTGTGAAATTATCTTTGAAAAAACAGGAGTATTATCTTTTAAAGGCAATTTGTATATTAAATATTTACGAATAGGAAGGAAAGACTTCCCTGGTGGCTCAGACGGTAAAGCGTCTGTCTACAGTGCGGGAGACCTGGGTTCGATCCCTGGGTCCGGAAGATCCCCTGGAGAAGGAAATGGCAATCCACTCCAGTACTATTGCCTGGAAAGTCCCACGGACAGAGGAGCCTGGTAGACTACAGTCCATGGGGTTGCAAAGAGTCGGACACGACTGAGCGACTTCACTACTACTAATAGGAAGGGAAAGAATTGAACATGCAATGCCAAAGGTGCTAGGCAATTGAGATGTTTTCTCACTTAACTTGGTAAATTATTCCAGGCATCATCCATATTTTGCAGATGAAGAAACCGAGGTTAAATGAGGTTAAGCGGGAGCTGGAGTGGAAATTCTTAATGCAGTTTTGTACGGTTCCAGTGCCCATGCACCTTCATCACAACACAGAGCACATTCACTGTGTTTATTAGAAAAGTAGATTATGAGTTTGGAAGTCCAAATGTTATACGGTTAAAAATGGTTTCTTTTCTCTAGTCAACTCCTGTGAGGTACAGAGTCAGAGACATGGCAGTCCCCACAGCAATCTGGACTGGGGGTCAGGACTGGCTTTCAAATCCGGATGATGTGAGAACACTGCTCTCCGAGGTGACCAACCTCATCTACCATAAGAACATTCCTGAATGGGCTCACGTGGATTTCATCTGGGGGCTGGATGCCCCTCACCGTATGTACAATGAAATCATACATCTGATGAAACAGGAAGAAGTTCCCTTTCCCGGGGAACTATCGGTGTAAGCTTGTGAAGCATCTGCTACTAACTAGTCTTAGGAAAAACCTCACGAGTGATGGGGCCAAGAACGAAAGATATTAAAATTTTTCAGCATTGGAAACCCACCATATTGGTAAAAGGGAGGGCGGAGATTAGGGTTAAGATTGTACTCATTCCTTCAGATTTTTTGCATTTGAGGCTAAAACTGACATTTAATTTTTTCAGTTAATTGAACTACTCATTGGGTGAACACAGTTTTCATGTACTATTGTGTATTCTGCCATCTCGAAAGGTAGGTTTTAGCTGACAGCTAGAAATTATCTAGTCATTCTTTACGTCATTAAAATAACTCTCCCTAAAACTTTTGTTCATGTCTATGAGCCATATTTTTGGAGCAATAAAGTAAAATGATGAACTGGAGTCAGAGGTCTTGAATTTCCAGATGGTTGCTGAATTTGAAAAAATAAGCTAGATATTTTTACCTTATTGCTACAGAGACATAACACTAACTCAGGAAGCCAAGTTGCTTTAACCAAAAAGGAAAAATCAATGTACAGTATAGATAAAAAGGCCAAGATTCATAGCTGAGAGTCAAAGATTATCTCCTAGGATATTTATGAGTTTTTCCAATAAAGCAGGCGTGTGTATTTCAGTACCTAGGTTCTAGCTCAAACTTCTTTGATAATTTACAGGTTGTTGCTAGGAGACCTACTGGCTACAAATGTCCATCCCAGCTTTCTGCCTTCAAAAATTAAACACCAGGAAGAAAGTTTTAAAAATATAATGAACATAATACAACATTATGCGTTGATCTTAACAGAGGTACTGTTGTTAGACAATCATATCTAGTTCGGTTCAGTTAAGTTCAGTCTCTCAGTCATGTTTGACCCTTTGCAACTGCATGGACTGCAGCACACCAGGCCTCCCTGTTCATTGCCCACTCCCAGAGTTTACTCAAACTCATGTCCATTGAGTCGGTGATGCCATCCAACCATCTCATCCTCTGTCATCCCCTTCTCCTCCTGCCCTCAGTCTTTCCCAGCATCAGAGTCTTTTCAAGTGAGTCAGTTCTTCACATCAGGTGGCCAAAGTATCGGAGTTTCAGCTTCAACATCAGTCCGGACTGGTTGGATCTCCTTGCAGTTCAAGGGACTCTCAAGAGCTTTCTCCAACACCACCGTTCAAAAGCAACAATTCTTCGGCGCTCAGCTTTCTTTATAAACCAACTCTCACATACATACATGAACACTGGAAAAACCATAGCCTTGACTAGACGGACCTTTGTTGGCAAAGTAACTCGTTTATAAATCTGGATTTATTTCTTTAGAAAATTGTTCAATTTTCACACAGTTTCAAAGACAACAGTTATGAATTACATAGTATGGTGATTTTGCAGAACTCTGACACCAAACCAAAGGCATACTGACAATTTGTTGGAAGTTTTACCTTTTTTTTTAAAGCTTCAAAGTCACCTTATAACTCAGTTCCGTGTGAATGGATCTTAGATAATGTAGTAAGAGACATTTAAGGTCTTCAGAATCTATAGCTACACACAACTACTTCCCTCAAAAAAGTATGTGCTTAAGGTTCTGTGCAGAGTTCAATAAATTTTCCTGGATTTTATTTTTTATTAGAACTTTGTTCTGCTTGGAGATGGTAAATCTTTCATTCTTAGACTGCATTTGTTACTACACACTGTGTTGCTAAGTCTGCTGCTAAGTCACTTCAGTCGTGTCTGACTCTGTGTAGTCCATGGCTAAAAATAATCAAGAGGCAGGCTTGCTTTGCAAAATTCAATCAGTTTTAAATGTGCTTATTGCTGTTCTGTCTCACTGACAAAGAACTTGAGACAAATATTTCAACGTTCACTCTCTCTCCTCTAGAAGTTTAATCCGGATGTCACCTCATCACATAGTTCTTTCTTGTAAAGAAATCTTTTCTTCAAATAATGTACAATATTTTTATTTTAGCAATAAAAGTTACACTAACAAGGTGAGTAACTGCCCTGCATTCACAAGAGAATCATAAAAATATTTTTGAACAAACAACCTGACAGTCACATAATCATGTTTGAAATCAAGGCGGCTCTAATTTGTAACCTGATAGCAAAACATCTCGAGAGGTGCTGGTACACTGGCTCTTTGTAAGGGAAGAAAAAGCTGACCTGAAGCATTTGCCGATATCTGTTGTTGACACAGATACATGATTTTGTTGAAGTTGGAATATTTACATATAAACCTCTAAACCTACACACACGCATATACCATTCTGTACAAATATATATACTTGATTCTTTGCCTTATTACTCAAAGGAGCTTCAGAGGAACAGTTTGTCTCTTGGGGCAGGATATGGACGGGACAGCCTCTTTATAAGAGCAGTGCAGCTGAAAAAAAGAGAACACTGATCCTTTCCTTCAGGAGAGATTGACTTTGAAACATCAACTTCTTCTGACTGATGTGGAGAGTCCAACATCTTTAGTGTCTCCCTGAAAAGGATTGCGACCACAATGAACTCCACTGAGCAAAAGACGTTAGAAATACAAAGCTCTTCAAAAATGTTACCCATGGCAACCAACTTTATCCTCGTACCACGGGGGTCTCCAGAGTGAGTGGTCTGCAGACCCATAGTCCAAGATTGAGACACAATCCAGGCCTTTTACTACTTCTTCGCAAAGATTATGATGCTTTCCTTAGCATTAATTCAATCTGGGAAAATTTTAATCTCTGTGCAATATCCAGGGAAGTCTCACCATGCTGAGAAGAAAAAGAAACTGTAGTTATCGCCAAGAAAGTCAAACGTCCATGCAAAGGATCTCGTAAACAGCTTAGTGTGGCTGACTCACAGGCTTGGCAAGGGCTTTGAATGTCACCGGGTTCTAACTTTAATGGGATAACTTGATTCCTTAATAATTTGCGATTCAGGGGCAATTTACTTACGGCAACACAAGGCCCACGTTAGAAGGTGATGCTGCTGGAAGGACCTCAGCCCGTGGTCCACAGAGCCTTACCTGATTCTTTATCATGGGGTTTGCATGAGCTTCAAGGAGCAGAGGAATGAGAGTCTGGTTTTTCATTTCACAGGCATAGTGTAGCGCAGTGCAGCCATACTGAAACACACAACAATGCAACGGATCCATCGGAACCCTTACACACTGTACATGTGGCCTCCTTAGCACGTACGTCGCATATTTGGCCTTGTACAACTAAACCAAACCAAGAGTCTGCAAACCATCCATGTGCAATTATATTTCTTGTGCTCAAAACCTCCTGTCTCTTA
>SJYA01013489.1:0-10755 GCA_006410615.1 Neotragus moschatus
ATACTGATGGAGAAAACGCATTATCTTTCCCTAACATTGCTACTTATGTGTTGCCTCATTTCCCTCTGAGAACAGCTGATGAAAACACATTTTGTTGAGTTTTACCACTTTCCGTCTGAATGAGCAGCAGCAAATTAAATAATCTACCCAACGGGAACCAGATTGCTGGGTGCAAAGGGAGGAATCCAAGCTTTATTTCAAATCCGCAGTGATTGGTAGAAGACCTCATAGTTGAGGGGAGGTAATAACTCTGAAGACAAGACAGAAAATTAAGGGACCAAGGCCAGCAAGTGGTGACCAGAAGGAACAAGAGTCTAAATTTATAAGACAAATGAAGAGTACTCAACACCCTGCCTGGATAGGAAAATCCATAAATGCATTAGGATGAAAAACCAAAGTGTACTCAAGTGCCAAGTGGTTCTGGAGCAAAGCCATCTCAGAGCTGAGATGCAATTGTTTGCAAAGTGCACAATTTCCAAAAAGAAATCTGAGTTATTCCAGGATTAAAATCTTGTCTGAGTGGTGTCTTCACACTCTTGCTCTCTTTAAAAATGTCCTCTTAAATTCTCTGCTTATCCTGAAACATAATCTCTCTACCTAATGAGACTAACAGAAAATTTAAAAGGAAATAGCAACATTTCCAGATTCAATTCAGATTTAAGTCATCTTTTATTTCTCTTATTTTTAGTGATCTAACGTAAAACAGATTTTACCCAGTTTTCCATCATAAAAGGAAGTATTCCAACGAACTATCTGTGCCTTTGAATAAGACATGATACAATCAGAATTGCCAAACAAATGAAACTTTCTGTTTCACAAGAATTAAGAAACAATTCTGCCTCCTTGTCTTGAAAATTATTTACAGTTATTTACAAATGACTGTATCTCCTTTTCAATACAATAAATAAATATTTGTAAAAAAAAGATAAGCAGTTTGAATTCTCATTGTTATAAGCAAAGCAATAGATATACATTCTCTAAAACATAGAAATAAGCTCTAAAAATATATGCCAAATGTTATTGGAGATTTTTGTTTTCCTGTGTGCAGATTTAAATGATCATTGAAACCCAGAATTTCCTCTATGCAAACTTCTTTACGTTAGTTCATAAATACAATAACAAACCATAACTTTATAGTTTTATATTAAAATTAATTTGTATGTTACCTCACATAAGGTGAGAAATACTTCCATGTATATTCTTTTACTCTTTTGTGAAAGTGAAAAAGTGAAAGTCACTCAGCTGTGTCCAGCTGTTTGTGACCCAGGCCAGAATACTGGAGTGGGGAGGCTTTCCCTTCTCCAGGGAATCTTCCCAACCCAGGTCTCCCGCATTTGCAGGCGGATTCTTTACCAGCTGAGCCACAAGGGAAGCCCAGGAATACAGGAGTGGGTAGCCTATCCCTTCTCAGTGGATCGTCCCAATCCAGGAATCAAACCGGAGCCTGCCGCACTGCAGGAGGATTCTTGACCGACTGAGCTATCGCAGAAGCCCTCTCTTCTCTAAAGACTGACAGTTGAGCAAGCATATGAGAGCTTTGTTTCTCTCTAGGCTCTTGTACAATTTTCCCTCTCCCCCCACCCCGCTCTCCAGGTTTGGTTTTTCTCTTCTTTTCTCTACATGTGGTGGTGATTTAGTCACTCAGATCTGACTCTTGTGACCCCACAGACTACAGCCTGCCAGGCTCCTCTGTCCATGGGATGCTCTAGGCAAGAATGCTGGAGTGGGTTGCCATTTCTTTCTCCAGGGGATCTCCCCAACCCACAAGGTAATTCTAGCTAAATGGGCTTCCTCTCCTGTTTCAATTCCAAATTCTCTGCCTAGAGAAATGGACAGACTCAGTTGGGGTTGAGAAGCTGCACACGGTCTTCCCAATTATGGTCCAGTCACAGTATGAAGAACCACCAGTGAAGGGCCACGTCTTATGAAAAAGGGACGTAACAGAAAAAGGAATTCCGGGGGGATGTGGGAAGGCGCGCAGATCTTTATACCAGCCTAGCCACTAATGGTTTCTGAACTCAACCATCAACTGTTGTTTTAAGTGTTCTGCTTTAAATATGTTTTATTCCCAGTCATTTAAAATTGCTTTTGAAAATAAGTGGACCATAAACTTTTTAAAAGCAAAGGTTAAGTGGGATCACCTTAGATCTGGAGCTGAGATATTTGAGGAACTAGATCTTAAGTGGGGGCTAGTTGGGAAGGTGAATGTATTTCTATGGCTAATTAATATCAATTATAGTGATTTATTGTAGTTTACATAAATGCTCTATTACCTCACATTTAAGATGGTTTTCTTTTCTCACTGCACTGCTTAACACTGAAGTAACACATTTGATATAACACTTTCTCTGTGGCTTTTTTTTTTTTTTCTGTCTTGATCAAAAGTATACATGCTGGATCAAAACTATCAATGCCTTTAGTGAAAAATTCCACAAATATCTCCATTAAGTTTTCAGCTATCATGCACGAGTGTCTGTTTTCCTACACCAAATGGCATATGGGTATTATGGCTTTTTCCCAAAGGCTGCGAAATAATAAATTAAAACTTCAGATTTTAATTTGCACATCTATTTTTAACAGGTCATAACTGGATCGTGGTTTACGAATTTTATTCCTGAATCTGCAAATTTTGTAACTTTACATGTGTGTTTTGGGTAAGTCATGAGGGGTTGGGTCATGCCGTGATAATGCACTAACCTCAAAATAGTAGTGTCTTCACTTGTCAATGTTTATTTTTCTCAGTTATAGAAAACCATTTTGGATCCAACTGATGTCTTGGGCACTTTCATTCAAGCAGGCTATGGATCAGGCTGCTTCCAGCTTGCAGGTCTAAGATTTGGAAGCCATGTGTCCCAGGGTTGCAGCCAGGGGAACAGATCCTCCCCGTGGGCTTTACTGCCTTGGTCTGGAAGGAACGGGCTTCCGGCACTCTTACAGTCCATGGCAGGATGCATTGAGCAGCTCCACTCAGATGCAGGGCACGGGTAGGCACTGGGCGTCTCCGAATACCAGGACCCGCAACAGACACAGTCTGTTCTCCATCCACTCCTAAAGGGCAACTGCAGATGCCCAGCCTTATGGGAACATAAGCCACTGACCCGCCTTTGCTGCGGATTTAAGTTCGCCATGTTGCCTTTTTAATTTGTATTCTCTTCTGAATTTGCCAAGAGAGCTTTCTGTCACAAGGACTGAAACTGCTTCAGTTCAGTTCCGTTCAGTTGCTCAGTCGTGTTCGACTCGAAACTGCGTAAGGCAGATCAGTAAATGTCATTATATTGTTTGTAAGGAAAAAATATATATAAATAATAAGCAGGTCAAAGTTTCAGGGAGGGTTTCTTTAAGCACTGCCTGGGTTAAGTCCTGAAGGAGGTGGAGGATCTAACCAGGAAGGGCTGATGGAGGGGTCAGGTGGGAAAGGAGAAAAATGCATAAAAAACAGGAGGGCAAGATCAACCTTTTTACAAGAGGGTATATGATTCGGAAATGAGCAGCTCAAGGGCTTCATTGTTCTGGTTGGTTCTGGAAGGTGCTCTGCTTTCGTTACAGCTGAAATATTCCCTGGAGATCATTTGGATTCTGTCTGTACAGAAGAAAAGAGCACCCACACAAGTGAATTAAAATCTCAGCTAAATTCAGCTTTGTTCAAATGTGCCTCCACACCAAGTCTCCTCTGCTCCGCAACCTCCACCCCACCCACACCCCCAGGAAGAAAGAAAGACAATATGAGCTTATTCACGCTTAAAAGTCAAACGAGCTATGCAATATGTGTGCTTCCTTGATGTCTTTACTGACTACTAAGGAGGATGACTGCATTGAAACATGAATGCTGACTTAAACTCCTCAACAGCCATTGCTGACAACACAAAGGATTTGATACAAACAGTATTTCTGTATCCTACAGATTAGCTTTGCTCAGATACTTCCCTGAGCTTTTCTTCCGTTCCTTTTTTTTTTTTTCCTAGTTCCTTGCAACAAACATGAAATTTAACATGTCATCTCCCTGCAAGATTTATGATGCAGTTCAAAGTCACATGCCATTTTTTTTAAAAGGAAAATAGCAATTTCAGATGAAATAGCTCCATGGATTTAGCCTAAGCTATTTCGTTACAGATTTTTGACCTAGAACATTTTTGATTAATTTGAATTTAGATTGAACACTTTGTTTCTGAAATTGCTTCCTTGTACTTTTTAAAGTCATCTTTCTCTTGATTTCCATCACCTCTGTGGATTCATTAGCTGCCGATTCTTTCTTAATTTCATTTGTTTCATTTATTTTCTTTATTATAGTAGGTTCTTATTACTTATCTACTTTATACATAGTATTGATAATGTATATGAAGCAATATCTTCCAGTTCTCCCCACCCCCGTTTCCCCTTTGGTATTCATTTCTTATTGATTATATAGAGTAACCAAGGATCAAAAGTCTCTCTCCTGCTTCCAAATGCAGCTCATCACTGACTCAGTTTTGCTGAAGGAATGATTAAACAGGAAAAAGGAATAGGAGCTCAACAAGGTAGTGACTCACACCAGTTAGTACCAACTTTTACCCAGCAGTGAGCTGATCAAAGTCAGACTTGTTATCTCCTAGTAGGAGGTGTAGGCAGAAAGATGGCAGTTGCCCTAATGAAATAGAATGTATTAAGTAGCTGAGTCTTACAGAATCTATTCTCCTGAAATATGCTCTCTGCGTTCACAATACTAAAGGGAGAGTGCCCAGTGATATTCTAACTGAAGAAAATCAAAGTTAAATCTCAAATGCCTAAAAAGACTACAGAGGAAAAATCTGGGGATATTCTGCTTTCAGAAAACGGAGACATTTCTCCTATGAAGTGAGTCATGGGCGACTATGGCCGATTTTGTTATAAATTAATATTAGGCCACTCATTGTCATGAACGTAGCGATACTAAGGCAGAGTGTTTAATATATGAAAAACCACCAGAAGGCAAGTAAACAATTGGGTGACGTGGTTCTAGAAAGATAGGTCACACACTTGCAGTTCACATAGATTCGGTCAAGGAAGCTCGTTAAGATCTAGGATCCTAGTCGGAAGAGTAAGAAAATGGAAGTCTGTAAACTTGCCAAATTCCTAAGTGTTTTTAGCTCTTTGGTGGCAAAGGGGAAGAGAGTTTTGTTCACAAACATATGGCCAAAGGTGATAAGATCTAATTATATGTTTGCAGCTGTTTCGAATCTGTAAATATCTGAAGTTGGTCAACATTATCGACACATGACAAAAGCAGTATAAATAAAGGAAATCAGCTAAAAATTGAAACAACAACAACAATTCCTTTTGAAGGGAGGAAATTGGGGGCTGAGCTTTCTAAGTGTGACTTAAACAGGATAAAGATGGGAACAACATTGCTCTATGTGCATAAAAAGTTTCTGCCTTACTGACAGTTCTGGGACCAATTTTTGTGTGCTGGCAAATCTCTGACAAAAATCTCACCAGTTTGGATACAGTTTTAGCAAATATTATTTTATCTGTGCTACTAAAGGACTCCTATGGCCATGTGGGTAATTTATATGAATCCATTAATTATGGTATAATTCAAGGCGTTACTCTCAGAATGTAAGTCACATCGATCTACTTGTAGGAGACAGGATGGCTCCCCATCTTTGTGGCTCTGTAAAGATGTGTGCACCCCAAAAGAGAGACTTTGCATATGTGATTAACACTAGAAAACTTTAGACAAAGAAATTGTCTGGTTTATCCACGTGAGCCCAGTTTCATCCCAGGAGTCTTCAAGGTGGAGCGCCTTGTCATAGAGATGTGATGATGGAAGGTCAGAGAGGGGTCACGGGAAGGACTGCACTTGACTGGACTTGACCTGTCCATGCTGATGGCTTTGACAGTGGAGGGACGGCCCCATGTCAAGAACAGCAGCCATTTCTAGAATCTGGGAGTAGTCCTCAGTTGACAGCCATCAAGAAAACGGGACCCAAGTTATCCCTCCCCCCTCCCCACACCCGACCCCGAGGTATACTCTGTGATGGATTATATGGGATGTTGACTAAAAAAAGGATGCGTAACTTGAAAGTTGGGAGTTAGGATTTATCCTACGGGAATGTTTGGACTCGAGCCCGGGAGACAGCGTCTCAGGCTAGCCTGGGAGAGCTGACTCTGAGGAGGCGGGGAGGAGCCAGGCTATATACAAGCCTGCAGCAAAGGGCAGGAAATCTGAATAATGAGATTCCCATTGACAAGAGAAAACTAAACCTCTCCTGAAGAGATTTAGTGGTCTTCTACCTATGGGAAGATGCAAGCACCCAGGCTTGCTGGAATTAATTCTTCCCTGTCCATCTAGCTATCTGGGGCCAGCCCCCTTTCTTTCTTGTTCACGTACTAATCCTTTCTTTACCTTAAGAGATGGTAGGTGTAGTTGATGGTTGCCTCTCACCTCCCCCCAGCTCCTCAGCACTTACTGGGGAGGAAGTAGCTGATGACTTCCAAATAGCTGGCTGTGTTTCACCTGGGCTCAGAAATTTGTATTTGGAGAAGGCTTGTTCACAGGAGCATACAGCGGAGCACATTTCACTTTACAGGGGAAAGGATCTTAAAAGGAGGGGATGTATGAACGTGAATCCCATGGAAAGAGGAGCCTGGCAGGCTACAGCCCATGGGGTTGCCAGAGTCAGACGCGACTTAGCGACTAAACCACCGCCACACGTACCTGTGTGGCTGAGTCACTTTGTTGTGCAGCAGAAACTGACACAGCGTGGTAGATCAATAACACCCCAAAAGAATTAAGAAAAGAAAATGGAACGTTCATCCGAAAAGCACGAGAAACAGATGAAGTCTACGATCTGCCATTAGCAAACAGAGAGCTGGCACACGCAAACTGGGTAAATCGATGGTATATACACACGTGTGTGTATGTATGTACGTATGATGTACATGTCTATGCACACGTATGCATGTGTGTGCACGTTTCAGGGAGGAAGAAAAAAAATGAATGTCATTAACAGATTTTTTTTTGGCTGTCCACGTGGCATCTTTCCTGACTGGGAATCAAGCCTATGCCCCCTGCGTTGGAAGCACGGAGTCTTAACCATTTGACCACTAGGGAAGTCCTCCATAGCGTATTTTTAAACCTTAATTATATATATGTATATATGTAAGATATATCGTGTCCATAAGATTCTATCAACTGAAGACATTAAAGGCCTGAAGAAACGTCAATACCTTCTATTAAACACGTAATCCATATTCTCTAAATGTAGAACATCTAGAAATTAATGAACTGGTTACAACTTTGCCCCCAGTTTTTAGAAGTAAGAAAGTACTTGTAAATAACTCTCAGATCACTGAGAGAATTAAAGCTCCAATTGCAGTATAGTTAGTGATTAGCAGCAGTTAGACTACCATGGGCTTCAGCCCAGGTTCAGACTCACAGTATCACAAAGTGAACAAANTGAACTGGTTACAACTTTGCCCCCAGTTTTTAGAAGTAAGAAAGTACTTGTAAATAACTCTCAGATCACTGAGAGAATTAAAGCTCCAATTGCAGTATAGTTAGTGATTAGCAGCAGTTAGACTACCATGGGCTTCAGCCCAGGTTCAGACTCACAGTATCACAAAGTGAACAAATCAATAGGCGTTTGTCTGTAAACATGTAAACACCAAGATGAAAATAATGTGAGCAGTGTAGAAAGAAATCCGTAAATATAAAACCAGAAATTCATGGTGTAGGTAATATAGAAAGTGGACGTGGTAAGGAAATCCTTTTTGCCCTCACTTTTAGTACAAAAAATTTATAAAATTTTAGGAACAAGGACGATGGTGAAATGCATAAAAAGCATGAGGAATAATGAGTAACTTCATTGGAAGATGTGGTTTCACAGGATTAATGCCCAGAAAAATGTGTTATATAAATTTACACAGCTGTCTCATTAAAAATACAAACTGATATTAAACACAGAAAATAAAATAAAACATCAGGGAAAAAATCAACAGAATGAAGAGCAGCAGATACCAGATGTATTTCCCTCTGAAGGAGTTACCCTCAGTTTAACTGATAATGAAGTTGTATTCGGACCACGGATTGCATGGTTTCTATATTATTTAAAAATTCTGTGCTTTGGAAATTAGACAGTATTCAAATCCTGACCTCTCAAAGACAGAGGTCTTCACGGATGTGTTGACATTTGAAAGACAGCTAAAATCCCTTTCAACTAATTTTTATCTCTGTTCACTAGTTTTTTTCCGCTCCCGATACCATTGCCACCCATGCCCAGATAAAACAGGAGGTGACACGCCAGCACTCAGATACACAAAGGAAACTAGCTCAGGAAAGAAAGCAAGGTTTTTACCCTTGACTCTGAAAAGTCATATCTTGGCCTTTAGTATTGAGTCAACATTTATTCACTGAATAACTACAGAAGTGTCTATAATGAACAACCCTATTTTCAGCGCTAGAGATGGTTAACCTCCAAAGAGAACTAAGTGGAAGAGTCTTGACATTGCATATAATTCTTCCCAATAAAGAGTTGATTCTCTTTTTTTTTTTTTTTCAATGTTCATTTATTTGATCATGCCGGGTCTTAATTGCAGCACACAGGATCTTTCATTGCTGCATGTGAGATCTAGTTCCCTGACAAGGGATTGAACCTGGGCTCCCTGCTTTGGGGATGCAGAGTCTTAGCCACTGGACCACCAGGGAAGTCCCAATTCTCTATTCTCAAACTAAGTTTCTGCAGAACCTTTATGTGCTCTGATTTAGGGCATGGGGTTGTAGGCTCAAAAACTGATAAATTGATAATAGTCAAGGTCACGCTAATGACAGTAGAAAGTATGTAATAATAACAAAAATCACAATCTCCTGTTAGTACATGCAGCTGAGGTCACTGGGAGAGTCTACCATGGCAGAAGGAGCTGTTTGCAAAGATGTGAGTTGAGCTTAGAGGAAGGTGCTAGGGATGCTGAAGTCCTCAGAGGGTGTCAGGGTCTGTTGTTCAGCCCTTGAGCCACGTCTGATTGTTTGGGATCCCATGCACTATAGCACGCCAGACTCCTCTGCCCTGAACTGTCTCCCAGTATTTCTTCAAACTCATGTGCATTGAATTGGTGATGCCATCCAACCATCTCATCCTCTGCCGCCCCCTCCTCCTCTGGCCTTCAGTCTTTCCCAGCGTCAGGGTCCTTTCCAGTCCCTCAACAATAAAGGGTCAGAGGAGGGAGTGAGAACCAGAACAAGAGTCCAGAGGAGCAAGGNTTCAAACTCATGTGCATTGAATTGGTGATGCCATCCAACCATCTCATCCTCTGCCGCCCCCTCCTCCTCTGGCCTTCAGTCTTTCCCAGCGTCAGGGTCCTTTCCAGTCCCTCAACAATAAAGGGTCAGAGGAGGGAGTGAGAACCAGAACAAGAGTCCAGAGGAGCAAGGTGAGGCTCCTGAACGAAGCTGCAGATGCAGACCCCCTGTAGGAACAGGCCAGGCAGAGAGCGATGGACCCCACTCTCTCCCACTCTTACCTCCAGAAACATCAAACCCCCCAGAAGCCAGATGGCAGTGGGCAGCCCACCTGGGTCCGCCTCCTAGGGTGGACAGCAAGCTGGACAAAGAGGTAGAGAATAGATCTACTGCAACAGTCTATCCAAAACAGAATTATTGGAAATTTTTTTCCCAAATGTGGAACCAGCCGCTACTGGTATATTAAAATACTGCGGAATCTTCCTACTTCAACAGAAGCTAAATTAGCCTAAAATAAGTTATATAACATAGTTAATACTGAATTATTTCTTTAAAGACTGTTATGCCCTCCACTGCTTGGCCAAGGGATATAGAGAACTGGCTTGTATGTTTCTAAGTATTGGTCCTTAGACACAAGCTGTAGAGTGTGTCTTTGATGAGCTTCCCTGGTGGCTCTGTGTTAAAGAATCCACCTGCCAGTGCAGGAGACAAGGTGTGATCCCTGGTCCGGGAAGATCCCCTGGAGAAGGACATGGAGAGCTACTCGGGTATTTTCATCTAGGAAATCACATGAACAGAGGGACCTGGTCTGCTATAGCCCAGGGAGTTGCAAAAAGATAGNACAGCAAGCTGGACAAAGAGGTAGAGAATAGATCTACTGCAACAGTCTATCCAAAACAGAATTATTGGAAATTTTTTTCCCAAATGTGGAACCAGCCGCTACTGGTATATTAAAATACTGCGGAATCTTCCTACTTCAACAGAAGCTAAATTAGCCTAAAATAAGTTATATAACATAGTTAATACTGAATTATTTCTTTAAAGACTGTTATGCCCTCCACTGCTTGGCCAAGGGATATAGAGAACTGGCTTGTATGTTTCTAAGTATTGGTCCTTAGACACAAGCTGTAGAGTGTGTCTTTGATGAGCTTCCCTGGTGGCTCTGTGTTAAAGAATCCACCTGCCAGTGCAGGAGACAAGGTGTGATCCCTGGTCCGGGAAGATCCCCTGGAGAAGGACATGGAGAGCTACTCGGGTATTTTCATCTAGGAAATCACATGAACAGAGGGACCTGGTCTGCTATAGCCCAGGGAGTTGCAAAAAGATAGGGACCCGACTTAGCGACTCAACAACAACTGATGTCTTTGATACTAAGCTCACTTCTGACATTTTAAAGGTCTGGGGCAAAAGCGAAACGTGAGACCTGCATTTGCTACGTCAAATGTTAAAGTTCCATATCAAAGTTGAGTTCAGTTGCTCAGTCGTGTCCAAGTCTTTGCGACCCCATGAACCGCAGCATGCCAGGCCTCCCTGTCCATCACCAGCTCCCAGAATTCACCCAA
>SJYA01013492.1:529-10998 GCA_006410615.1 Neotragus moschatus
TCTTTTAAGTTGCCCCAAAACTTCATTATGTAAGATGTTATAGAAAAAACAAAATGAATTTTTGGCCATTTCAGTGCAGAGCTAATCAAGATGGTATGGCACTGGCACAAAAACAGAAATGCAGATCAATGGAGCAGGCTGGAGAGCCCAGAGATGAACTCACATACCTGTGGTCATGTAATCTATGACAAAGGAGGCGAGAATAATGAATGCAGAAAAGATATCTCTTCAATAAGTGGTGCTGAGAAAAGTGGATGGCTACATGTAAAAGAATGAAATTAGAACACTCCCTAATACCATATACAAAAATAAACTCAAAATGGATTAAAGACCTAAATGTAAGACCGGACACAGTAAAACTCTTAGAGGAAACATAGGAAAAACACTCTTTGATGTAAATAACTATTAAATTTTTGATTTCTCTTTTCATTTCAAGGAAGTATGGCATAGTTCTTTAACTTTGGTTTTTGTTACACAAATCTGAGTGGTTGTTCATGTTGTTTTGATTTGATGTGTTTGTCATTTAGTGTTACCCTTCCAGGGAAGCTCTGAAATCTATAATATGTAGATGAACTTTGACTGTGAGCAGGCAGATTTGGAGGTCGTATAATTTCAAGCCAGTAATTCTGGTTTCTGAAGGATGTCATCACTGAGTCTTTACACACCCACTGGCTTTCCAGCAACGTGGGGATTTTGTTTTCCTAAATTTAGTCAATTGCTTTACCTTCTCCTGCCCCAAAAAACTGCACCTCTGATTTCATTTAAGTTTGTGAGTCTATAGTGAAATTCTAGAAGAGAAGAAGAGAGAGCAGTTAACCATCAAATGTAATAAAAGATAGGATGAGCCAGTGATCTTGAATTCACAGGGAAGATTTAATGGTGAAATTATGACATCTTAAAAAAAAATTGGAAGTACTGGTAAATTATTTTTCTATTTGTTTCCCAGCTGATATATTTTTTCACAGATTCTCAGGTAGAAAAATTACTCTAGACTTTTAGAACACGTTGTTCCATGGACAGAAAGTCAACATTAATCTAAATTCTAAAAACGATGAAGTGGTAGAAAGTATAGATAATACTAACATCTACCTTTATTTAAACTACATTTGGAGCTTTCTATAAAAAGAAATAGATGTGAGTCTATTTCAAAAGTGAAGTATGTGGTTTCCATGTATTGCTTCTGTAATTGACCCTGTTAACTTTGGTAATATCACCTAGAGAAATCATCCCATCATTATGTTTCTCTTGGAATTGCTTCTTTATGACTGCTTTAAAGAAAACCTACCAAATCTTTCATTGAAAATGTACAGTCTTGATAAAGGAAAATTCCTAAAGAAATAGAATAATGGGGTGATTAATCACTTTAAGTGTGTGTGTGTTCATGCTCGGTCATGTCTGACATTTTGGGACTCTCTGTAGAACTATTGCCTGCCAGACTCATCTATCCATGAAGTTTTCCAGGCAAGAAATACTGGAGTGGGTTGGGTTGCTGTTTCCTACTCCAGGAGACCTTCCCAAAGCAGGAATCGAACCTGCATCTCTTGCATCTCCTGCATTGGCAGGAGGATTCATAACCACTGTACCACCTGGAAAGCCTGTCTCTAAGAGGTATTATTAAATCAGTAAGGTCAATTTTTAAGTGAACTCAAAGCCCTAGTTATTAGTTTATAAATGTTACCAACCTGGACATGTGAACCCAAACTCACAGAGGTGGCCTGAGAGTGAATAGGAGGGAACCACAATGTTTTCCTCTTTTAAATTCCTCTAATTCTGTTTTTTCCTCCTTTGGAGAGATGGATTTCAGAAGAGAGGCAATCCAATGGATTCTGCCCATCTCATCTTGGTTATTTTTCAAAATATGCTGAAAATATATCTTTCATATACTGAAAACTAGCCACCTTGCTATAAATTGACAAAAGTTCATTAGTTAATTAGTGATGACTGGGGCACTAAAAAGCAAAGACAATGCCACAAATATAACACGAATGTACCTGAAGATGAAACACCTTATCAGTCAAAGGTTAAAAGAGCACAGTAGATAAAACTCTCGAAATGAGCCATCAATGTGTTGCTTCTGTTAAAAAATAAAAATAAAACAGCTTAGATTCTGGGATACGAAGTTAAGCATATGGTCTGTCCTGTCAAAATTGGGGAATGAATCATGCAGTCAAATGTTCGATTTGATAGTATCTCTGTTGAGACAGAAGTTTGTCTTATCACACAGAAAACCAAGATGCAGAAAGCTGGGCATCAGCAGCCTCAGGAACCACGTGGTTCAGTCCTTTCGGTGCAGACAGGTCACATGTCCACTTCCTGGGCCTTGTATTAGGGTGAACGGGCTGTCCATTCACTGCCTTTACTGCCGGTCCTGCTCTAGTAAAAGCTTTTCCCCCTCTGTTGATTGCATTTCAGCGTCTCCTTCCAGCCCTCACCAGCCTTTCTTTTTGAAAAGTAAGAAGCTTCCACAAAATGTGGAAACCATCTGACATCTGTGTTGACCTCCTGTGAGGGGTGTTGGTACACCCCTCAGATAGAGTTGGTAGATAGAGTACATGTAGTAGGTTACATTGAAAATATTTATGGAGATAGAAATAAGGTGCCTTCAATTTAAGTGTATGATTTTTCAGTGTTGCTATATTCTATTATGTTCCCAAATTCAAAAACAGTCTGAAGGATTCTGTAATGAGATGTATAACTTTGAATAGTATTATTTACTCCACTTTCCAGAAATCATAACTTTTTAAGTGCTTTCCACTGTTTAAAGGGTGATGTTATGATATCTTGGAGCCAGTTAATTGTTATAAGAATATATTCCTTTTATACTTAATAAGAAAATAGTGTTATATGTAAATTATCTTTGTGGATTTATTTTCTAATTTATAGGAACAGATATGTCACATGATGAGATCCACTCATGCCTTCATTCATACAGCCAACAAACATCTCCTGAGAGCTTGTTAGGCTTTGTTGCAGATTCTGGGGCTATCATAGTCATCAAAAGATAAAGTTTCTACCCTTTTGGAGCTTAAAGTCTCTTGGAGAAGATGGAAAACAAGCCAGTGCATATGTAACAAGGTCTCAGAGCTGATACATGCAAAGGAGGAAAATGGAGCAGAGCATGAAGAGAGGCTAGCTGACAGCATTATTAATATTGGGCAATATCTATTGGTCTGTCATAAATTCTACATGTACTGATTCATTTTATACTCTATCAATGTTAGGAGGTACCCATCTTTATAATTATGATATTATAGTCTTAGAGGTTAGGAAGCTAAGGTTGAGTAAGTTTAGTAACTTGCCCAGTTGGCAGAGGCAGGCAGGACTGGCAAGTCAAGCTGTCTGGCTTCAAGCCTCCATTTTTTTTTTCCCTGTGCTGGTTCTCCATTGCTGCTTGTAGGCTTTCTCTAGTTGTGGCAAACAGGGGNTATGATATTATAGTCTTAGAGGTTAGGAAGCTAAGGTTGAGTAAGTTTAGTAACTTGCCCAGTTGGCAGAGGCAGGCAGGACTGGCAAGTCAAGCTGTCTGGCTTCAAGCCTCCATTTTTTTTTTCCCTGTGCTGGTTCTCCATTGCTGCTTGTAGGCTTTCTCTAGTTGTGGCAAACAGGGGCAAACAGGGGCTACTCTTAGTAGCAGTACACAGCTTCTCACAGACATGGCTTCTCCTGTTGTGACACCTGGACTCTGGAGCACACAGCCTTCAGTACTGTGCCCTGCAGCCTCAGGAGTTGCAGCCTGTGGACTCTAGAGTGTGGGCTCAGTAATTGTGGCACATGGGTTTACTTGCTCCTTGCCATGTGGGTTCTTCCTGGGCCAGGGATGAAACCCATGTCCTCTGAATTGTCAGTGGATTCTTAACCACTGGACCACCAGGGAGTCCCAAGCCTCCAATTTATTGTTTTAGAGTTTTCAAATCACATGAACATGGAAGGAATAGTATGATGAACACATACACACCTTCACCGGAATCATCAGTTGTTAGTGTCTTCCCATGTTTTCTCTATCTCTTCTATAATCTATATTTAGGTGAATTGTTTATAAGTTGTAGAAATGTTTATTTAAAGTTGTATTTCAACTTTAAATACATAAATATACACCTTGTTAGAACAAGGACATTCCCTTATATGTCCTAACACAGTTATCTCAATTAATAAATTTAATAGTAATATTATATTATTATCTAGTATGTTCTCAGATTTTCTAGTTGTAACTGCTAGTTATTACTGTCTCTGCTTCTATTGTCCTTTTTCCTATTTTAATAATTATAACTTGATTTTATCATTACGTTACAGAAGGCCTTTATATTCATATATTCTCATAACCATTTCTGATTTATAAATGAAGACAGAGTCACAGGAAACAACATTTTTTGAAAAACGTTTCCCATCACAACCCCTTTTCCTCATGAAGCAGATATGGACAAACGTGAAGAAAAGTATACAATAAAATTAGTGATGAGATGCCATCCAAGTCAGAGGCAAGTGTGAGTCAGGATGTCAGTCTTCAGCAAGTTCAACCACTTGCACCACATCCAAATCTTACCCTGTAGATTTTGTGTAGTTTTCATGCTAACACTACCTACTAATACCATGTTTAATCCTAATTCAGAATTACCCTTTCATGGGATGGGACTCTATCAGGTGCATAATTCAGGTTCACATTTATAGATGTCCTCTGGCGTTTAGGATACCTAAAAATGAAAAAAATGAAAACACTGCTCACACGCCCTTGGTGTGTTGTTATCTGACATTATAATGTGTCAGATAACTTATCAGCCATCATTCATCAATTGTTGGTCTCTTAATTTGAAGTTTATTTCTTTTTTGTTGTTCATTTTAAAGTATAGCCTGAGTTTTGTTCTTGCTCTATAATACTTTTCCAAAATAAATATTTATTGAACTGAACCCTACCACTAAATGTACTTTCAGATTATCTTCGTTAAAAATTTGTTTCAGATTATCTCAGTTAAATATTTTTTTCTAATCTTTTGAGTACAATTTTACAAAGATAGATTAATATAAACATCATCTATATCCACATTCTAGGGGAAATAAGATGTTGTATCTTACTGTTCATGAGTTTTGATTCACTGAAAGACATTTATGACACTGAGGAAAATGCACTTGATTGGTCCACTATTTATAGAATAAAATTTGGGAAAGAACCATCACCAGAGCAAGTTCCAGGATTCCTAATGTATAAGGTACAGTTGGCCATTGTATGAATTTGTGTATTTTAAATTTCACCAAATGGTAAAGTTCTGGCAAGAATATGTCTTCAGAGAAAAAGACTTACTGTAAAAATTTTTGAAGTTTTTCTTTAGTGTACCAACTCCTATGCAAAATGAACTTCGGGAAACTTGATTCAACTATCAAGATTGTGGTTAACTTTTCTGTTAAAACCATATTGGGAGAAATAGCTTCATTTTTTTGAGAGACTTCTTTAATCCTTTGGTGGAGTTTCTGAATGATGCCCTGTGGCAGGGGTGGGGAACACTGAGATCTTTCTGTCCTGACTTGACTCTACCATCTTTCTCAGTGAACACTGCTTAGAAAGAGCTCTCCCCATCACCTGGCTGTACATGTATGTTATGTAAGAATTCCTGAGGACTTCAGAGCTCTCATGTGTAACAGGCGTGTCCACTTCAATAACAGTTTGCTTAGGAAATGTCATTCTTTCTGTATCCACAGGTGCAACTTAAAGACACTGTCAAAAATTTCCCTGGTAAAATGAATACTGAATTAGCAGAATCAGGGTTGAACTTGAGTGTTGGACAGAGACAACTGGTGTGCCTTGCCAGGACTATTCTCAAGAAAAATCAGATATTGATTATGGACAAAGCCACATCAAACGTGGATCCAAGGTATGGAGCTGAGACCCAGGATACCTTGAATATGACTTCTAAATGTGGTAAATGGAAAACACTTAGTGATATTTAGAAATGTTTCTAAGTGTTCTCTTGGCCCCATGTACATTTCTTGATAATATTAATTCCAGAAAACAAAGGAAAAACCAAGACATGTTATATGGGGTTAATGTTGTTATGAGGCATCCTTAGAGAGCTAGATTCCTAAATCCAGCTCATTATAGTTTCAAGCAATTTTGAGGGAAGACTATTTTCCATCGTTTTATGAAAACAGTAAATTTCTAAATAGACTAATAGACTTTTTATACTTAGTTTTTAGGAACAAGATTATATATTAAGGTATTAGTTTTTAAAATATTAAAAGTATCATGATATTTTTAAGTCTTAAGTCTGCTTTTCCTGCATTTACTGAACTAAATAAATTTCTTTGATTCTAGAACTGATGAGTTAATACAAAAAAAAATTTGTGAGAAATTTGCTGACTGCACTGTGCTAATCATCACACACAGGTTGAACAATGTCATTAACTGTCAACGGATAACGGTAAGACCCTCACCATTTTAGTCTTTTTCATTTATGTTCAATTATTCAATGGATCCTTCCTTGTAAAACTTGATAGGAACCTCCAGTAATGTAATTTTCTCTTAGCTTCTCCTCTATTTCCTGAAAATTGTTGTTGTTCAGTTGTTCAGTCATGTCTGATTCTTCGTGACCCCATGGAGTTCAGCATACCAGGCCTCCCTGTGCTTCACTATGTCCTGGTTTGTTCAAACTCTTGTCTGTTGAGTCCATGATGCCATCCAACATCTCATCCTCTGTCATTCCCTTCTCCTCCTGCCTTCAATCTTTCCCAGCATCAGAATCTTTTCCAATGAATGAGCTCTTCAAATAAGATGGCCAAAATATTAGAGCTTCAGCATTAGCATTAGTCCTTCTAATGGACATTCAGGGTTGATTTCCTTTAGGAATGACTGGGTTGATATTCTTTTGGTCCAAGGGACTCTCAAGAGTCTTCTCCAGCACCATAGTTTGAAAGCATCAGTTCTTTGGTGCTCAGCCTTCTCTTTGGTCCAACTCTCACATCCATACATGGCTACAGGAAAAACCATATAGCTTTGACTAGACAGACCTTCATTGGCAAAGCAATGTCTCAGCTTTTTAATATGCTGTCTAGGTTTGTCATAGCTTTTCTTCCAAGGAGCAAGCGTCTTTTTAATTTCATGGCTGCGGTCACTGTCCACAGTGATTTTGGAGCCCAAGAAAATGAAATCTGTCCCTGTTTCCAGTGCTTCCCCATCTATTTGCCATGAAGTGATGGGTGGATGCCATGATCTTCATTTTCTGAATGTTGAATTATAAGTCAGCTTTTTTCACTCTCTTCTTTCACCTTCATTAAGAGGCTTTTTAATTCCTCTTTGCTTTCTTCCATGGGGTGGTGTCATCTGCATATCTGAGGTTATTGATATTTCTCCTGACAATCTTGATTTCAATTTGAGCTTCATCCAGCCTAACATTTTGTATGAGATACTCTGCATATAGGTTAAATAAGCAGAATGACAATATACAGCCTTGATGTACTCCTTTCCCAATTTGAACCTTATTTGTATTTCTTGCTTTAGAAATAGACATACCTTGTTTTATTCCACTTGCAGGATACTGCATTTTACAGATTAAGAGCTTATCATATACCTGCATTGAACAAGTCTATGGGTGTCATTTTTTTCAAACAGTATTTGTTCATTCCATTTCTCTGTCTCACCTTTAGGGAATTCTCACTATCTGTCAAACTTTCACAATTGTTATTGTTGCTCTGGTGGTCTGCAACATCAGTGTTACTACTGTGACTTTCTGAAGTCTCCTCTGTTGGTTAGTGTTTTTTTTTTAACAGTGGATTGTTTTTAGGCTAAGGTCTGTACATTGTTTTCTCAGACATAATGCTATTGCACACTTGGTAGGCTAGTGCCATGCAAACATAACTTTTGTGTGCTCTGGGAAACCTGAGTGTTCATATCACTCACTTTATTCCATGTTCACTTCATTCCAGTATTCTGGAACTGCACCCACACTGAGGGATGACTGTAGCTTGTTCCTTTCTGGAAAACAGGTGATTGTCTGTTCTAAAACCTTTATTGTGGACATAAAGACAAGTCAATCTGTTTCAAAGCCTCATGCTCCAGAGGGCTGGTAACTGGCCTCAAGGAGCAGCTGGGGAAGTGACAGATGCTGACAAAGGGCATAACCAACAAAGTTGTCACAATAAAATCCTATTATTGCAAATGCTTAACTTGTAATAATTACATTTAATTGCACTGGTGAATACATATGCACAAAGATAGATGGATATGGTTTTTATTTTAGTTCTATTTTTTAATTGAATATAATCCAAGGTAGAAATAGGAAAATAAAAGAAAATCTCCTAAAGAGAAGATTACAAAATGCCCACTACCAGAAAGTAGCAGTTGTATAGTGCTATAATATTATTTGGTTAACATTAGAGCCAGTTTAATAATTTGTTTTATTCTGCAAAGCAAAATATTTCATTGGGAGAATTTTTATTTATTCTTAAAATTCTCCATGTCATTATTAATTTTCCACAACTTGGTTCTTAATAGCTGCCTAAAATTTCATCATAGAGATAGAGCATGATTAATCTCAAACTTAGACATCTATATATTTTCCAAATTGTCACTTTTATCAAAAATTTTGAAATGATTAGATGGATATGATTTTGTTCACTGTATGTAAATCAGAGAAAGGGCTTGTTGGAAAACAACTGTGACCTAATTAATAGCTTTGTTTACGCATTGAATCTCCAAAGGGATTTACCCTGCTTTGGTTCATTAAGCACCATTCGTGTGTCAGGCTTAGAATTCTATTTCACAAAGAAGTTCCCCCAATATTAAGTTTATTAAACATGATACAGTCATAATGACACTAATATTATCTTCCTTTCTTTCTCTGTTGCCACAAAACAGTGGAGCAAGACAGACAAATTAGAAATGCTGTTTATCCTAAGACTCACCACTGTCTCTACATTAGAGGGTTCTTCCTATAGTTTTCAGGATTAGCTGGGTGCTCGTGATCTCCTTTCTCTGCAGTCACCAGCCCAGTTCTTCCCCCAAGTCTGCATACTGCCGCCTTCATATCACCTGGATTCTCCCTGGTGGTGTGAACAAAGGAAGTTTGTGACAATCTGCAGTTGCTGTAACAATGTTGTTGTCTGTGGTCAACACTTGCACTGTCCTCAGAGAATTCTCTGGAAATGAATGATGAATAACCAAAAGCAGCTGCATAATAATTTAAATGTTTGATGGAAGTTGCTCAGCCATGTCCAACTCTTTATGACCCCATGGGACTGTAGTCCACCAGGCTTCTCTGTCCATGGAATTCTCCACATAAGAATACTGGAGTGGGTAGCCATCTCCTTCTCCAGAGGATCTTCCTGACCCAGGGATCAAACTAGGGTCTCCTGCACTGCAGGCAGAATATTCACCATCTGAGCCACCAGTGAAGTCCTGTAACTTGGCATGCCAACTTAGATGTCTCAAATGTGGAATTTTACTTAAGCAGAGCACTTGAGTTGCCTTGGAAGCCCATTATGTGGACGAAACAAATTGGATTATTCTTGGACTCTTTTGAGAAAGCTGCCTTTAGCAGTGATTCACAGTAGTAAACAAATGATTAACAGGAAAATGGCATTTATGAGACTTAATGAATGTTTCTAATTAAATGTAAAGGATAAAATTAAGTGTAGTACTTATATGTTGAAAAACAACTTGTGTCTTGTTTAGAGTTCCAGCATATTCTGTTCTTTGAAAAAATTTTTATTTATTTAGGCTGTGCTGGGTCTTCCTTGCTGCACAGACTTTTCTCAAGTTGCAGCTACTCGTCATTGCGGTGTGCAGACTTCTTATTGCATGGCTTCACTTGCTGAGAAGCATAGGCTCTAGGCATGTGGGCTCAATAGGCGAGGCTCCCAGGCTCTAGACCACAGGCTCTGTAATTACGGCACATGGGCTTAGTTGCTCTGTGGCAGGTGTGATCTTTCTGGACCAGGGATGGAACACAAAATTCCTGCATTGGTAGGCAGATTCTTTTACTCCTGAGCCACCAGAGAAACCCATCCAGCATATTCTCTTTTTTTTTTTTTAATTTTTATTTTTTAGTTTGTTTTCATCAGCCACAACTATATATGAGCTCCCAATCCCGACTCCGCCTGCCTCCTCCCACCCCACACCATCCCTCTGGATCATCCTCACCCATCAGTCCCAAGCATCCTGCATCCTGCATCGAACCTAGACCGGCGATTCGTTTCACATATGATATCATACATGTTACAATGCCACTCTCCCAAATCATCCCATCCTCTCCCTCTCTGACAGAGTCCAAAAGGCTATTCTATACACCTGTGTCTCTTTTACTGTCTCATGTACAGGTTTAACATTACCATCTTTCTAAATTCCATACATATATTTTAGTATACTGTATTGGTGTTTTTCTTTCTGGCTTACTTCGCTCTGTATAATAGGCTCCAGCTCCATCCACCTCATTAGAACTGATTCAAATGTATTCTTTTTAATGGATGAGTAATACTCTATTGTGTAT
>SJYA01013493.1:0-10560 GCA_006410615.1 Neotragus moschatus
CACCCAATAACCTCACCTGGTGGAAGGGATGAAGCGATCTGGGGTCTTCATAAGGGCACTAATCCTATCATGAGGGCTCCATCCTCACTACATAATCACCTCCCAGAGACCCTGCCTCCAGACACCATCACATTGGGGTTAGGATTCAGCAAGAGTTTTGAGGAGATGGGAACTTTCAGTCCACAGCACTCCGGTGAAGCACCTGTCTCAGGAAATGTCAGAACCGGGCTGGTACCCCTTCCTCCTGGGGACCACTGGTAAAACGCAGTGTTTCTGAGCAGAGAGAGTTTGGGTGCCCTCTCCTTGGTCTGTTCTTTACTGAGATGAGAGAGACTGGTCTCTCTCTAGGCTGGGTGCTAGACAGACCACTTCGGTTACCTCTGGGCTGGGAGAGCTCACACACGCACTTTCTCAGCATCGTATTTCCAGCTCTGAAGAACTGGGAAAGAAGACATCTGAACTGAAGGCAGAGGTCAGGAAAGGAGGCCCCTCACCCGACTCAGATCCGCTTCCCACAGCATCTGTGATCCAGTTTCTGTTACCAAGACACTGTGAAGAAGCACACTCTGGGGCTCCAGGACTCGGAGCTTCCCTTTTCCTTGGGAACAGGTATATTGCTTCCCTTTTTTCTTCTTGTTTTAACTGGCTGTGTGTGCTGTCTGGAGGCTCTGAGGGAAAGCCCGCTTTCCTGCCTTTTCTGGAGTCTGGAGCTGCCTTCCTCGCGTGCCCGGCTTCACGTCTGCTCCGTGGTCAAGACCAGTGCAGCAGCTTCTCCTTCCGAGTCCGCTCCCTCTGCGTGCCTCCTGGAGGCCTCTCCTCTTCTACCTGCAGCCACGTGTCCCTTTTCCTCTCTTACATGCACCGCTGACGACATTCACCATCCACTCACACAAGGCTGGAAAATCTCCCCAGCCCCAAATCTTCAGTTTAATCACATTTACAGAGAAGTTTTCCCCCATGTAAGGTAACCTTCCCAGGTTCTGGGGTTTCAGACCATGAAATATTTGATGAGCGTTTTACCCCTACCATACCGGGACTCTGATTCTGATTCCCATGATGCCTCAACTCCTGTATCAGTGTGAGATTCCTGCAACATCCTTGAATCCCTTGATATGACATGGACACTTGAATGGCCTGGAATATATTATGGTCTATTTTTCTGCTTTGTTTGTACTCCTTTGGTTGCAATAAACAAAAATAAGATTAAAAATTGAAGTGGAAAAAAAAAGTTTTACGGTAATTGTAATTGCATCCTCAAACAGTTTAAATATTTCTGTGGGGAAACTTTAGACCTAATAAAATTTTTATGGATTGGCAAGACATAAAATAAATATACCTAAAATCAATTATTTTCTTCCATACCAGGAGTACCTGGAATAAATCATTTATAAGGAATTTCTATTTACTATAGAAACAAACCCATAAAATATTTAGAAACAAATTTAAGAAGACACACATGACCTTTACACTGAAAATGACTGAAGTTTACCGGGAAATATAAAAGCCTTGAATACAGAGATCAGTATCTCACTTTCAACATGGGAAACCTGATTACACTACGTCATTTTTTGCACATTAATTGATGAATTCCACTTAGTTTTGGGTATGATTTCTTCATGGAACATTAGGGAAACGTTTAAAAATCCGTCAAGAAGACAAAACTAAAGAGCATTTTGACAGAAAGAAGATTAAGAAGTAGAGAAGCACTAATGGGACGATTGCGGATGTGACCACGATTGAAGGCGAGTCAATGGTATTGGAGCTGCACCCTGGGCAAGCTGCGCCCCTCAAGGGAAGCTGCTGCTGCTGCTGCTAAGTCACTTCAGTCGTGTCCGACTCTGTGCGACCCCATAGACGGCAGCCTACCAGGCTCCCCTGTCCCTGGGATTCTCCCGGCAAGGACACTGGAGTGGGTTGCCATTTCCTTCTCCAATGTATGACAGTGAAAAGTCAAAGGGAAGTCACTCAGTCGTGTCAAGTCGCTCAGTCATGTCCGACTCTGCAGCCCCATGAACTGCAGCCTACCAGGCTCCTCTGTCCGTGGGATTTTCCAGGCAAGAGTACTGGAGTGGGCTGCTGGTTATAATATTTCTAAAAACGAGGCATGCCAACACTGAGTGTTACGTATTTAAGTACCACTGAATATGTTTTTAAGCTTCTTATTGGAGGATAATTGCTTTACAATATTGTGCTGGTTTCTGCCATACATCAGCATAAATCAGTTGGCCCCCCTCCCGTCTCCCACCCACCCCACCCTCTAGGCTGCCCCAGAGCACCGGGCTGAGGTCCCTGTGCCACTCAGCCAATTCCCATTGGCTCTCTGCTTTTCACATGGGAATATACATGTTTCCATGCTCTTCTCTGAATTCGTCCCACTCTCTTCTTCCTCCACTGCAGAGCTGAATACAATGTGTTCTGGAAATCTGTGTCTGACAGTAACACAGCACGTGTTACTTCTGTTGCTGAAAACAATGTTTCAGTATGAAGATCTGAAATAAAATTGTTCTGCGTCAATAGTGGGGAAAATTAACATTCTAAATTAATACACTAGAATATTTCATGTACAGTTAAAATGTATACAAAGTTAGTTTAATATGTAAAAAATTAGTTTCAACCGTGTCACAAAAAAACTTAATGAAGTCACTCTGGACAAAAGCAACTTTAAAATATTCTCCAGGGAAAAATGGTTAACTCAGGTTAACCAGGCAAACTCAGGTTATTTGGGGATCCTCATTATTCCAGCACTTGCTGTGGCCTGTCTTTTACCAGAAAGTCCTTGGAGCCAGGTTGTGAAAGGAAGCAGGTGGGGTCTCCATGCTTATCTAAGCTCATAAATAAGACGGCACACAAGTGACAGCAGAGGCTGCAGGAACGTGCGCTGTCCTTTTTCAGCATGATAACTAAACACAAGAAAAACAAACGAAGCAACAAGAGAAGATTTAACTAAGAGCTGTTACTGGTATAAATAATCGGGTCTCTTAGAAGAAGTCTCACTTTACAAAATTTAATAGAATAGAAAATAAACTGAGTAATTTGAGCGAACTTGAGTACATGCCCTTGAGCCCATGCTATTAATACCCGCCCTTGGGAATCCCTAAAGCGTGAATCCTGCATATGCAGGCANATCGGGTCTCTTCGAAGAAGTCTCACTTTACAAAATTTAATAGAATAGAAAATAAACTGAGTAATTTGAGCGAACTTGAGTACATGCCCTTGAGCCCATGCTATTAATACCCGCCCTTGGGAATCCCTAAAGTGTGAATCCTGCATATGCAGGCAGCTGGAGATACCTGGGCATTTACAGCTCAGAAGTCCTGATGTGTGTATGTCCGCTTTCATCACAGTAACCCCAAATATCCTTTAACTGATAGATAAACAAAGTGTACATTCATAGGACTGCTATGGCTGTCCAGTCGTTAAGCGATATCCAACTCTCTGTGACCCCACGGACAGCAGCATGCCAGGCTTCTCTGTCCCTCACTATCTCCCAGAGTTTGTCCAAGTTCAGGTCCATTGCATCAGTGATGCCATCCAATCGTCTCACCCCCTGCTGCCTGCTTCTTCCTTGGCCTTCAATGTTTCCCATCATCAGGGTCTTTTCAATGAGTCAGCTCTTCGCATCAGGTGGCCCAAGTATTGGAGCTTCAGCTTCAGCACCAGTCCTTCCAATGAGTATTTGGAGTTGGCGTCCTTTAGGATGGACTGGTTTGATGTCTTTGTACCCAGTCATCAAAAGGAGTGAAATACTTATTCAGGAACAACATGGACGAACCTTGAAAAAATTATGCTGACAGAAGAAAGCCAGACACAAAAAGGTCACGGATTGCATGAATCTATTTAAATGAAATATCCCAAAGCATTAAATTCACTGAAACAGAATGTAGACTGGACCTGGAGATGGAGAGAGGAGATGGGCAGTGACTGTCTAATGGGGATGCTGGCTGCCTTTGGGGGTTTGAACATTTGGGGAACTCGTCAGTGGTATGGTGCACTGTGGATGTACAAACTGCTTCTGGGTCGTACAGGTAAACATGACCACACTCATGTCACGTGAATTTTAACTGAACTATCTCCTCAGTTCAGCTCAGTCACTCAGTCATGTCCAACTCTTTGCGACCCCATGAACCTCAGGATGCCAGGCCTCCCTGTTCATCACCAACTCCTGGAGTTCACTCAAACTCATGTCCATCGAGTTGGTGATGCCATCCAACCATCTCATCCTCTGTCATCCCCTTCTCCTCCCGCCCCCCAATCCCTCCCAGGATCAGGGTCTTTTCTGATGAGTCAGCTCTTCACATCAGGTGGCCAAAGTATTGGAGTTTCAGCTTCAACATCAGTCCTTCCAATGAACACTCAGGACTGATCTCCTTTAGGATGGACTGGTTGGACTTCCTTGCAGTCCAAGGGACTCTCAAGAGTCTTCTCCAACACCACAGTTCAAAAGCATCAATTCTTCAGCACTCAGCTTTCTTTATAGCCCGACTCTCACATCCACACATGACCACTGGAAAACTCTCTTAAAAAGAGATAAGCTGTACAACAACTCTTGTCCAACAGCCAGGAGTCAGCCTAGACTGTTTTTACTCCCTAGCAACCACAAATCTCGCTGGGTGCTCCCTTGAAGAGTGCCCGGGACCCCCTCTCTCCTGACTCCTGCCCTGGCCCTGCCTGCGTGGCCTCCAGGCTGGCCCAGCTCCCCCAGCTCACGCAGGCCCCTATGCAGTCTTCCTCCACCCGCATCAGAGCAGTGGGGGGATGAGCGACTTTTCCCATCAGAGGCCTCCCCTCTGCCATTTCCAGACCAGAGTGGAGGCCTTCCAACCCCTTCGCTCTCCCCCTGCAGCACCTTTCACTTATCTGGACTGGCCACCTGACTGCTTCACGAATGTGCCAGGGAGTCCTCCAGCACGGGGCCTTTGCACCTGCCATGCCCTTTGCCCCGACAGTTTTCCCCAGATGCCCACGTGCCTTCCGTCTCTTCTTCCTCAAGCATATGCTCCAATGTTAGCTGTTGTCCATAGTGAAGTAAGAGCAAAGTTAGCAGGGCATGAAAGTCGTAACCCTTCCTGCCATGAGACGTGTCCTTCTCTCCTTGGCTTTTCTCTGCAGCACTAGTCACCTGGCAGGCAGAGTGTGTGTCTCATTTGGTTATTTTCTGTCTCTCAGAGCAAACTGTGAGCTCTGGGAGGCAGGGCATCGCCCCTCTGTCCCCTCAGAGGGAGCTGCTAAAGGCAGTTAGCTGGCGTGTTGGGACCTTGCTCATGCTAGGAGCCTCCTCCATTAGGCTGCTCTCAGGACAGAGCAGGGAGGACAGTGGCGATGGGACATTCCTGCCGCAGCCCCAAAGCACACACCAGGGTCTGCCCTGAAGGTCTCCCCGCTGGGCTGGCCAGGAGGTCCTCAGGATGCCTGTGGTCTGAGACTCCACGCCTCTCCTCTCCCAGGGTCCAGATCTCATCATGACCTGAACGCTGTCCACGTCCCTGCTCCCTCTCCACCTCACTCTTGTGGAGGTTCCCTGTGTAGTCCTTGACCTCCAAACCCATCTTGATTCTGCTGTCCAGAGGCTCTGGACAGTAAACATATGGTCTCTTCCATTCAATTGTACAGGAAGTCCCCTGCATACAAGGCTTCAAGCTGTGAACTTTCAAAGGTGCAAACGTGCGGTCCATCAGCATCAGACGTGAGTGACGCTCCAGCCGGCCCTGCGCCTCCCGTTGCTGACGGCCCTTCAGCTCTGCCACCTCCCACCTCCTCTCCCTCTTCCAGTCAGTCCCTCTTCTTGCCTGTTCACGGATGCCAGCCCCGAGTGCCAGCTGTCATACTGTGTCACTGTACTTTCCAAGGTTAAAAATGTTTTATCTGTGGTATTATGTATTCAGTCCAGTTCAGTTCAGTTGCTCAGTCGTGTCCATCTCTGCCACCCCATGGACTGCAGCATGCCAGGCTTCCTGTCCATCACCAACTCCTGGAGATTACTCAAACTCAAGTCCATTGAGTCGGTGATGCCATCCAACCATCTCATCCTCTGTTGTCCTCTTCTCCTCCTGCCCTCAATCTTTCCAAGCATCGGGGTCTTTACAAATGAGTTGGTTCTTTGCATCAGGTAGCCAAAGTATTGGAGTTTCAGCTTCAACATCAGTCCTTCCAATGAACATCCAGGACTGATGTCCTTTAGGATTGACTGGCTGGATCTCCTTGCAGTCCAAGGGACTCTCAAGAGTCTTCTCCAACACCACAGTTCAAAAGCATCAATTCTTTGGCTCTCAGCTTTCTTTATAGTCCAACTCTCACATCCACACATGACCACTGGAAAAGCCACAACTTTGACTAGACGGACCTCATTTGTGTGAAAAGTATTAGAAACCTATCACAGTATAATGCGGTATACCTGACAGTGCTAGCTGGGCACCTTAGCTAACTTTGTTGCATTAACGAACAAGTTGGAGTCATGAACTTGCTCTTGGAATGGAACTCATTCGTATGTATGCAGGGGACTTACTGTTCTCCTAGCACCTCAGAAATACAAACTCTCACTTATGATTAGTAAAGCAACAGGTATAAAGTATGTTTAAACCAATGAACAATGAAACATGCAGAAGAAAACGACATTCTCAAAGTGTTAAGTGTTAGTCACTTCTTCAATTGTGTCTGACTCTTTACAACCCCATGGACTGTAGCCCACCAGGCTTCTCTGTCCATGGGATTCTCCAGGCAGGAACTGGAGTGGGTTGCCATTTCCTTCTCCAGAGGATCTTCCAGACCCAGGGATTGAACCCAGGTCTCCCGCATTGTAAGCAGATTCTTTACCATCAGAGTCACCAGGGAAGCCCCTACCTAAGGAAATAAATAATGCTGATGAGTCGATTCTGAGACGATAATGTCTTAGAAACGTCATACCCTGCTAGTATTGATAATTAGCATATCATTTTTCAAAGCTAGCTTGGCAATATGAAGAAAGGATTTTACAGCTTGATTCAGCAGCCCCTGAGGACTGATTCTAATGAAATCACTTAAAATAGAGCAGAACTAGGGAAACAACTGCTGCATGCCAAGTTATCCATTGTGTCATTAAGTGTAAAAGCAACAAAGTGCATTTCCAGCCAAAACTGCTCCCTTGCGTGAGTACTCACGTTATTTAAAAGGAAGATGCTGAAATGGAACTGCACTTGAGTCCTGGGTCTGAGGCACAGGGGCGGGAGAGCTGGGCTTGCTGGGCCCGGCCCTCCACCGCAGTCCCCCCTTATTGATGGAGGGGGTTGGCGGTGCCCACAAATCTGAAGTCTCTGAAGCCTGTGCCCCCAGAGCAAGAGGCGGCACGTCTCCCCATTTGATAAGTGGGACTTCTGTCATGTTCAGATTCGTTTTATCTCCACGCTCAATACTTGGGAGAACGCACGCAATTTTGTTGACTTTTCAGAGGGCAGTAATTCTGACGCGTTTTATCAACCTAAGAATAGTTTCCCAGAGTTCAAACAGGAAAGAACTACGCTGAGCGCACAAATCAGCTTTCAAATGCATCTTGCTTTCTAAAATGTTAAGATGAATACAGTTGTGCTTCTTTGAGGTGGAGACACAGTATAGAGGCTGAGCCTCCAGGCGGAGAACGTGGTCTCTCCAGACTACTCACCCAGGCCTACACGCCTTTGCCAGACATGTGTCGGCTGACTCCAGGGGCGGGAGCCATCCAGGTGGAGTCGGCCCAGTGCATCCTCAAAGGTGGGCACACACACACACACACACACACACACACACACACACACACACACACATGCACACACAAGCACACACACACATGCACATGCACACACACAGGCACATATGCACACAAACACAGGCACACACACACACAGGTGCACACACACATGCACACATACACACAGAGACACATGCGCACTCACACACACAGGCGCACACACAGGCAAACACATAGGCACACACACTCAGGCACACACACACAGGTGCATATGCACAAACACAGGCACACACAAACACACAGGCACATGCACACAGGCTCACACGCAGGGGCACGCAAGCAGGGGCACACACAGGGGCACACACACACACAAACAGGCATACACACACACACAGACATGGACCTGCACACATGCACACACACAGGCACACATGTGCATATACACAAACACACAGGCGCGCACACACACATGCACAGGCACACACATGCACACACACATGCGCACACACACATGCACACACATATGCACACATACACACAGAGACACATGCACACACACACACAAGTGCACACACAGGTGCACACACACACAAGCAAACACATAGGCACACACACACAGGTGCATATGCACACACACAGGCACACATATGCATATACACAAACACACAGGTGCACACACACACATGCACAGGCACACATGCACAGGCACACACACATGCACACACACACAGGTGTGCACACGCACACAGGTGTGCACACGCACAGAGATACACACCCACAGACACACTCACATATGCACACACATAGGCACACACATGCATACACACACAGGCACACACAGTCACACACGTATACATGCACACATATAAGCACACAGGCACAGGCACACGTGCACAGGCATACACACAGAGGCATGCACACACACAGGCACACACATACACATGTACACACACACATATAAGCACACACACAGGCACACACACAGAGGCATGCACACACACACAGGCACACATGCACACACACACACACACACTCCGTGTATGTGGGCCACCAATAGAAGGCTCCGCAAACCATCCTAACTTTATTACCTGTGCTGACTTCTGCTCCACTCTGCACTATAATTTAGTTGCTTAAAATGGCCCTAAACTCCATCAACAGGTGGGTCGCCCCCACAGCTTGGAAACTCTGCCAAGAAGAAAGGCTGTGGACCTCAGAGTGGAGAGTGCTGCAGAGATTCCCACACACTCTAGCACCAGCAGGGGCTGGCCCGGCAAGTGTCCTGTTGCCTGGATGCGGATGCGCAGGCCCATCAGCTCACCTGTACACACTGTGCACGTGCCCAGCGGGCGCTTCCTGTCCGGGATGTCGGTGCTCTCAGCACGCGGCCACAGAGGACCCAGACCCCTGAGGTGAGGCCAAAGGTTGCATCTAGGTGCTAGCCCGCCCCACGCTCCTGACCCTCAAACTTGTGTGCCTTTCATGGAGTAGGGGGTGTTTGGTGATGGGTGCGGGTATCATTAGGAGTTTTCATACAATGGACATGGATAAGTTCACTGATTCCTAGACACACAAATCCCTCCGGGACACATCTGGAGGGCAGGCGCTCCTCCCACTGAGGGTACAGGCCAGCAGGCTCGGCCTCCAGGCCTTAACCTCCCATTTTCTGACCAGCAGGCTGATGGGGAGAAGAGAGGGTGGTGTGGGTGGAGCCCTAGGTGATCATCCAAACATTTGTCAGGGTGCTTTTGTGAAACACTGGACAGCAAGGAGATCAAACAGTCCATCCTAAAGGACATCAACCCTGAATTTTCACTGGAAGGACTGATGCTGGAGCTGAAGCTCCAATACTTTGGCCACGTGCTGCGAAGAGCTCATTCACTGAAAAAGACTCTGACGCTGAGCAAGATTGAGGGCAGGAGGAGAAGGGGATGACAGAGGATGAAATGGTTGGATGGCATCACTGACTCAGTGGACATGAGTTTGAGCAAACTCTGGAAGATAGTAAAGGACAGGGAAGCCTGGTGTGCTACAGTCCATGCGATCACAGAGAGTTGGACAGGACTTAGCAACTGAACTGAACTGAACTGAACTAAACACTTACGTACACCAGCAACGCTCAGCACAAGTGTCAGAACTGAAAGGAGGCATGAGAATATCTCAAAGGAACTTGAGGAAACTGGAAGGAATGCCAAGGTTTTCAACTGACCTCTCTCTGAGGGTCCGTCTGCAATGCAGGAGAATCTGCCTGCAATGCAGGAGACCTGGGTTTGATCCCTGGGTTGGGAAGATCCCCTGGAGAAGGAAATGACAACCCACTCCAGTATTCTTGCCTGGAGAATCCCATGGGCAAAGACTGGTGGGCCCCAGTTGATGGAGTAGCAAAGAGTCTGTCACTACAGATGGACTAACTCTCTCTCTGAGGATAACTCAGCCTGTGGTTAGAGATGGAGAATTTTAATAGAGCAGAATAAAAAAAGACAAGGGCAGAGTGATCTTTCCCTTGACTTTAGATGAAGCATTCCCCACACCTTCTCTGACTTAACTTTCAAAACTGTCATGTGACACACGGATCTGCCTTCATATACAGGAAACTAAACCCCCCAAAGTCATGGCACATTCAAATGTCACACAACCTCCAAACATACAGGAAGCAGGAAGGTTGTGAAACACCTCTCTCTGGAATGTGGGTTGGGTTTTGCCGTAGAGAAAGCCTAGAGGGTTAATTCAAGAAGCTGTTTCAATTAGGTTTTCATCACTGGATTTTTTAAAAATTAGTTTTTATTGGCTTAATGGCAACCCACTCCAGTATTCTTGCCTGGAGAATCCCAGGGATGGGGGAGCCTGGTGGGCTGCCGTCTATGGGG
>SJYA01013494.1:0-11001 GCA_006410615.1 Neotragus moschatus
AAAAATAAATGACCCAATCAAAAAATGGGCCAAAGAACTAAACAGACATTTCTCCAAAGAAGACATACAGATGGCTAACAAACACATGAAAAGATGCTCAACATCACTCATTATCAGGGAAATGCAAATCAAAACCACAATGAGGTACCATCTCACGCTCATCAGAATGGCTGCTATCCAAAAGTCTGTAAACAATAAATGCTGGAGAGGGTGTGGAAAAAAGGGAACCTTCTTACACTGTTGGTGGGAATGCAAACTAGTACAGCCACTATGGAGAACAGTGTGGAGATTCTTTAAAAAACTGGAAATAGAACTGCCATATGACCCAGCAATCCCACTGTTGTGTCACACACCGAGGAAACCAGAACTGAAAGAGACACATGTACCCCAATGTTCATCGCAGCACTGTTTATAATAGCTAGGACGTGGAAGCAACCTAGATGTCCACTGGCAGACGAATGGATAAGAAAGCTGTGGTACATATACATAACGGAATATTACTCAGCCCTTAAAAAGAATACATTTGAATCAGTTCTAATGAGGTGGATGAAACTGGAGCCTATTATACAGAGTGAAGTAAGTCAGAAAGAAAAACACCAATACAGTATACTAACACATATATATGGATTTTAGAAAGATGGTAACGATGACCCTATATGCAAGACAGCACAGAGACACAGATGTGTAGAATAGTCTTTTGGACTCTGTGGGAGAAGATGAAGGTGGGATCGTTTGAGAGAGTGGCGTTGAGGCATATATGTTATTATGTGTGAAACAGATCATCACTCCAGGTTCAATGCATGAGACAGGGTTCTCAGAGCTGATGTACTGGGATGACCCTGAGGGATGGGATGGGGAGGGAGGTGGGAGAGGGGGTTCAGGATGGGGAAAACATGTACCCCCATGACTGATTCATGTCAATATATGGCAAAACCCACTATAATATTGTAAAGTAATTAGCCTCCAATTAAAATACACAAATAATTTTAAAAAACAAATACTGAAATGGGTTGCCAGTTTCTTCTCCAAGGGATCTTCCAAACCCAGGCATCCAACCCATGTCTTCTGCTTGGCAGGTGGATTCTTTACCACTGAGCCACCTGGGAAGCCTTACTTTCCCTAGAACTTCATAATATATGTTGGACAGACAGATTCTAAAATAATACCTAGTGATTCCCTACTTTGTGCTATTCATGTCCTTTTATAAGCCCTCCCTCAGTCACTTAAGCATGGGCAGGACTTGTGGCTTGCTTCTAACCAGCAGACTATGACAAAGATGAAGAGAGTCACTCCCATGATTATGCTACATCATGAAAGGTTTCATTTTGGGTTCTAAAGTCTCTTTCCATTGTTGGCTTTGAAGAAGACAGTTGTCATGAATCTTACAGTTTCTAGGAAATAACTTCTCCAAAACCTGAATGAGGGCTAAAGGCAGACTCTTCCCCAGGTGAGATCCCAGCCTTGGCCAACATCTTAATTGCAGTCTAGTGAGATCCCATGAAGAGGACTCAGTTAAGCCATGTTCAGACTCCTGACCCAGAGAAAATCTGAGATAATAAATGGATATTTTAAAAAACTGCTGAATTTGTGATAATCTGTTATGAAGCAAAGGGAACTAATACAGATCTAATGTAAAATTTTAAGTCTCCTTGATCCAAGGGGACAAATACTAATTCAGTGATATTTAATAATTACTTGGTAAGTAATTTTTTAAGAATTTAAGATAATTCTAGAATCTTATTCTAGAAGCCTAGAATAGGATTCTAAAAATCAAAATTTTGCATATGGCAAAAACCAATAGAAGTTAATTTTTTCATAGAATTAAAAAGACTGATAAGAACCTGGGAAAATATTTTAAAAGCTTATATCAGTGAAAGCTTGATTTTCCTGATGTAAAGAGCTAATTAAGAGTAAAAGAAAGACCCAAGTCTGTTAGAAAACTAGCAAAAGTTATGAAGACAATTAACTGAAAAGCAAGTCTAAATGGTTCTACAGTATAAGAAAAGGAACTCAGCCTCATTTAGGTTAAGAAAATACCCCAGTGAAATTATAATGGGATATCATTTCCCGCTTATCACATTGGCAAACATTTTAAAAAATGATAATATACTCTGGTAACACATTTTGTGGTCCAGGGGTAGAAAATAGGCACTATCCCATACTCTTCATGTCATTACAACTTTATGGAAAGCAATTTGCAGTATTTATTAAAATTCAAAATCAAGCACACTCTTTGACCCAGTGATTTACTTGAAATATTTCTCCTACCATTATACTAACTTTCTATACTAACCTAAATTTTTTAGGTTGTTTTTGTTTTTATTTAATAAAAGATTAATTAAATAAATTTTGATATAACCAAAGAAAGGAATGTTCTGTAGCAGTTAAAGAGAATACACTGATATGGAAAACTCTCTAAGGTATACTGCTTACTGAAAAAAAAGTAAGGTATAGAACACTTTGTATAACATTCTCCCATTTGTGTTAAAAATTTTACATGACAATCCTGTCTTGAATGTATCTAGAAGCACAATGAAGTAGCAATAGTTGCCTGTGAGACTGAGTGATTGGGGGACAGAGGTGTAAAGAGAAATTTCCCCTATATATCATTTCATACCTTTTGAATTTTGTACCAGGAACATACACTATCCATTTATAAAAATTAAAGTAAAATTCAGATCAAAGTAAAAAGGATTATGAACACATATTATGAAACAAATAAGTCTTTAAAAACATGGACAGATAATTTAATAATAGGTATCCTTCCCAAATAATAAACAGCAAATAAGATGCCCCCAACCTGAGGTTTTTGAATAGCCTATGTGGGTTTATGAGTGAAGAGATGAATCTTACAAGCTTGTGATAGATGAAATTTTCACTGTAGTACAGTTCTTCCCAACCAGAACCCCCCAGGGAAATCAGTTGAATACCTTATACTGTAATTTTAGTTTTTCATTTCCTTGTGTGAAAACACCCTAGGAGGTTTGCTGCAAATAGGAATTCCCTGGGATTTTAAACCAGCATGGTTTAGAGAAGTCCTAACTTCAAAGTTAAGTTCTCTATGTACCTACCCATGGGTGGCAGCCTTCCAAGTGAACTAATTGGAATTCGGTGGAAGTAGTGGCAACCACACCTGGGGTTCGGTGTTGACATAGGCAGGAAATGCAGTCTGACACCTGGCGACACAAAGCTGTTAAAGAGCGCATTGTTAATTGAGGGCGTCCTTGATCAATCTGATGTGATTTTAACATGGAATCTAATATGTATACACCCTGAGACCAAGTGTTAAGGATGATTTCACAAAGAGATGGAGAAGGGGGAGGGCACCTTTTCCATGGTGCTGAGAGGGTCCAAGACAGTGCCTGCCCAATGTCACCAGTTCCCATATATCTACCTAATTTGGGTCCTGATAGTTTTCAGGTCTCTTCCCAGGAGGGATCACACCTTGAGTTTTAATCATCTTGGTTAGGGAAAAACTTTGGAAAGACTTGTTGACATCTGGGGAGGGATCCAAGACCCACTTTGCCACTTCAACCATTTGTCAAGATGGGTGGGCCCTGGCTGAATGTTGGAAATCGTCTTCTATACAAACCAGCTTGGCTCAGATGCTAGAGGATCCTGACACAACAGCTGGGTTGTTTCTCAAGCTTCTGGCACCTTTTGGGGCTCAGTACATTCTTATTGATTAACTCTGTTCTTAACTAATTAACCCTCTTTAAAAATGGGCATAATTGATTTTCGAATTCTGGAAGAAGTTGTCATAAAGAGTTCTGTTTCCAGGGAGACCCAGACCTTGACTTTTCAGAGGCTCACTTTATCTTCTACCCCTTACTAAATTTTTTCCCAATTTGTTAATAAGTGGGGAATGGAGGAAACTCACTTTTGTCAAAACAGTTCTGGCAAAGAATTTTGTTGGCAAGTCTTTATAACCACTGGCTTATAAAAGGCTTAAAGATTAACTCTGCATTTAACGTATCTTAGCTATATATTTCCCAAGTCCTCAGTAAATGACCAAGAATTGATTCTGGTTGGTGACAAATCTGATCGCCATCACCTTTGTTCCTTAATACCAAGGAATAAAACAGGTTCCTGCGCTGCTCCTTGCTATGGCTGGCTACAAACATACACACTGAAAGGAAGGTTAGGAAGTGGGCACATGCCTGACACAATCTGTGTTCCTGGCCTGCCGAGGCCCTTCAGCCACTGCATGGTGGTCCCTAGCTCTCCTGCAATTTACCCCATCAAATCCAAGTGGAGAACCCATCCAAATACCAACTTTTGGTACTCACACCAGAGTTTGTAAAGAGTCTATATTGATGCCTGGCTTGTCAGTGATAGTCAACACCTCAGAGGGTGCTGGGTGGAGATGTGAAATGATCTGGAGGCAGAACTGATGAGCTGCTGTTAAAGGTCTACTTTGCCAGGTGATTGGGTCCCTCCAGGCCCCTTAATTGGAGAAGGAAATGGCAACCCACTCCAGGTTCTTGCCTGGAGAATCCCAGGGACCGGGGAGCCTGGTGGGCTGCCGTCTATGGGGTCGCACAGAGTCAGACACGACTGAAGTGACTTAGCAGTAGCAGGCCCCTTAATCCCCATAACTAACCACAGCTTCTTCTCTTGCTCATATAGGAGCCCATTTCACATCCCTGTCATGTTTAATGACATACAAGCTAACACTTTCTAGCATCAGTGAGGATCAGTCTAGAAAAGCTGATACTGGACTTCCCTGGTGGTCCAGTGGTTAAGACTCTGTGCTTCCACTGCAGGGAGCACAGGTTCGATCTCTGCTTGGGAAAGTAAGATCCCACATTCCATTCGGTGTAGCAAAAAAAAAAAAGAAAGAAAGAAAGAAAAGAAAAGCTAAGACTGTTTTTAGTTCCCCAAATCCCCAAAAAGTGCTTTCCTCCTGACACACCCCTATTTCCTGTGTCAATTATTTCAGCCTCTTCATCTGCCACCTCTTGATTCTTCTTTCTAGTCTAGTTTGAGGCAACTTTCACTTTCTCAAAATACTCAGGCAATGAATACTTTTCTTCTAGCAAATCTCAGCCTAGANGTGCTTTCCTCCTGACACACCCCTATTTCCTGTGTCAATTATTTCAGCCTCTTCATCTGCCACCTCTTGATTCTTCTTTCTAGTCTAGTTTGAGGCAACTTTCACTTTCTCAAAATACTCAGGCAATGAATACTTTTCTTCTAGCAAATCTCAGCCTAGACTCATGGTCTTTAATAGCATTTAGCCATTCCTCATCTTCAGAGCTTGGCATGGTCTCACGTTCCTTTCATCTGCATCCAAGGCACCTTCCTACTCCCCAGCTTCATTTGTCATCTCCAAATCTAGCTGGTGTAATTTTGCTCATCTCACTTCTAACCTGGAATAACTTTCAAATTAGCATCTTGGGCACATTTTGGAACCCTACTTCCAGATCCCCTTCATCAAGGGTCCTAGAAATCCACCTAGCATCAAACTTTCACAATTCAATCCATATCCTTGTCCTATAGAACCACATTTGGGGGTGAGGAGCTGTACCTAGAGCACATTTACAACTTCGAACATGGCACATTTCTTGAGTTCACTTTGACACTAATAAAGAGCCTGGGGTGGAAGGCAGTGGGTCTGTAGAGCTTTCAAGTAGAGAAGAGCACAGGCTTTTTGTACATTCAGACAGAACAGGATGGACCTGAAGTGGCTATGTAGACATCTCAGTCCAGCTAGACTTCTTGTCCATTCATCAATGATTTTAAGCAGTCAAAAATTTAAGAAAGAAGCAGGGGTTTTTGTCATGTGAGGCACACATCCATTTTCAGCAAGTAGTCTGTTTCAATTATGTTATGATATTTTCTCTTCGAAAAGGCACACAGATAACAAAGGCACCCAGAGTTTCTTCAGGGGTACCAAGCTTGAGACAGTGTGAGGGAAGGTACAAGAAAGAGAGATGAGATTTACCCTAGACATCCACACCCCAAAACAGAGAAAGCCATAGTGCTGTATTATACAGCACTCTGTGTGCGTGTCTGCACACGCACACTGTGACTCGTGACTCAAAAGTAGTGCAGCAGATTGCAGACTTAGGTCTTGGAATCTTTCTTATTACATTAATATCCCAGCCTGCACATATGGGAGTCCTATTCGTAGAAGTATACGTGTGCCCAGACACATAGCCCACAACACAAGATCCAGAATGCTAATATTAGAGCTGCTGCCGTGAGATGATGACAAGCGGGCTTTGCGTTCTGGGCCTTACATGTTTACATCAAAAGTTTTGCGTACAGGGACCGGCTGTTTGCGCAGTGGTTGCGGTTCTGGGCACAGCCCGCCTGGAAACGCTACAATCCCTGGGAGACAGGCTGTCTCATGAATAGGCAATGAGAGGCTGCTCCCCTCCTGGAATCTTCTCTCCTTTTAGAAAACGTGCGCTTAACTTGTAAATGGAGTTTCCACTGCTGCTCAAGAGTATTTTTGTTTTGAATCACAACCCGGTTCTTCTGCCGAACGAGGCGCACGGGTGCGTAGCAAGGCGCCCTTCCCGCCGCATCCTCTCCCGGTGTGAGGCCGCGCCTAACACAGCCGGCTCCCGAGATTCCTACCAAACATAGAAACATTATTTTTCTCACATTACAAAAGAACAGGAACACAAACAGAGGTGCAGGTTTGTGCAACAATTTTCGCGCCACTGGGGGGAGGCTGTGATAGCTGCGTAGGGGTTGGAAGACTGCTCAGCGGGGAAGGGAGGATGTCCCGGCTCACCAGCTGGGGACCTAGAACGCGCAGCTCGACCCCTCCGGGCCTTGGCGTCCCCTTCTATACTTTGGACTTCTGGGATAGTTGGGCAGATTCAGTGAGGTCATCCATGAAGGTGCTTGCAATATCACCTGGTGCACACGAGTTCTCCACACTGCCGCTGCTTTTCCAGAACGCAGCGCTGACGGCAAGCAGGCCTCCACTTGCAGATTCTCCTGGAGTCTAAGCATCAGCCCTTCTCTGTAAACGCTGTCCAATCTTCTCCAGATCTTGGCCTGACTTCCTTTTTCTAGTCAGTGCTAATGTTTTACTGCTCTCAATCAGAATCGAGCCCATTATAAGAAAATTCAATCTAAGCCCCTTTGCCTTATTAGATGCCTTTTATTAGCTCCCTACCATCCATAGGAAAAAAAAAAAAAAACAGAAAACCAACAGTCCAAACTCCAGAGCAAGATATCAAAGACTAGAGTGTGGCTACTGATCACTGTGCTACTGTTAGCCCACTAGGCATCCCCTACCTGTATTTTATGCGGCAACAATACTGAACTGGTCCCTGTTCTGCTACACCATCTTCTTATTTCGTGTCCCTGGGCCTTTGCAAATGCTGCTCTCTCTGCATGGACTGTGGTCTCCCCATCTTTGTTTTTTGGGACAACTCTGACTTTGGGGACAATTCCTCTGGCAAATCTTCTCAGACTCACATTCCCCTACATCATTGCCTCTAGCCTCTGCATCTCGGCCATAGTTTCAGTTTGTACTTATTACCTGGCACTGCAATGTATTCGTTTATTAGCCTCCTGCACTTGATGAATTTCTGGAGGGTGAGGATGAATTTCTGGAGGGGGAGATTTATCTATATGCCATCACTGGCCAACCAGCAGAGGCTCTGTAATAGCAAAAATGCTTATTTTTCACTGTGAATTGAAATAGTAACTATTTCCATTGTTAAAGCAGACACTGTACAGTTTTTATGGTTTAATTTTTTGTTGTCTTTTTTTCTGACAGTGAGCCCAGCTATTTTATTTAAGATGCTTTGTAGAACAAGGCACACGTATAGACATGAAGAGCAGTTGAAGCAACAGTAAGGCTGGGGTTTCTGATTTTGCTCACTTCAACCAAGTATTGCTGTAAGTCCCATGGGAAGTAATAAGATGGAATTATTATGGGAAGTCCCGTGGGAAGATGGAATAAGATACATTATATTTCCTCCAAGAGCTTTCCATCTAGAAGCAGATAAGGAGGGAATAGAAGGGGGTGGGGGAAATGAGTAAAACAGAGCAAAATTATGCCATTTGAGAGGAACCAAAAAGATTTCTGGAGGTTTGAAGGAAGAATCAACTGATGCAACTAGGGATGAGGAAGATGTGTTATGTGACACTGGCAATGTTGGAAGTTGGACTTGGTGTATACAGGGTGTACCAGGCAGAAACAGGCAGGAAGAGGCTTCTAGGTAGGAGGGACAGTATGTACAAAGACCTAAAGGGGACTAATGAGTTAGCTACCTGGAGACCAGCAACCATTCGCCGGCCTCCGTCATGTTCAGTGTTGGAGTGTGGTGGGAGAAAAGACTAAAAATCAAGTTTGTAGACATTCTGGAGAGGTTCCCTAGTCCCAAAGGGAGGAAGTTTAACTTAATTTGGTAGGCATTGGGTAGCCATCAAGATTTTTGGATAGAAGAATGATATAAATTGAAACATGCTTAAGAATATTCTGGTTGTCACTATATGTGGACCACACTGGAAAAGGAGAAATTAGCCACAGGGATGGGAGATAAGACGCTGCTGTGAGCATGCGACTGGGAGGGGCAGCCGTGGGATGCAGTGTCTGAGGGGCCTGGCAGAATCAAAATGAAGAGGATGTGGCAGTCGTTCTGATGTGAGGATGAGTGAGGAGACAGTCTCATGTGATGCTCAAGTTTAAGGCCTGAGTTGAAAGGAAAATGGTCCTAGTAAGAGAACTTGAGAGATCATGCTGACGAAGTTACATGGTTAGAAAAATGGGGAGTTTGGAGGGGCCATGCTGAGTTCAAGGACCTCCAGGTAAGTCTGAAAGGAGAGAGGTCAGGGTGAGAGCTCTGCCCTTCTAATAGTCACTGACACTGGGGAAAGAGAAGCTGTATTGAGGACAGGAAGATAAAGCGAGAAGAAAACCAAGTGTAGAACATTAGAGAATTGCCTGCCTTTGAGAAACTGATGGGAAAAGAGGGACTGATGGAGAACATAGGTAGTAATAGAACTAGGATAGATATGTGATGTGGAATTCAAGGAAGAGGCTTCCAGAAGGAGGAACACATTCCTGGAGTGATCGCAGGTTAATTCATTTCCTGACACACAGTTCAGAAATTCATCTGGGTTTCCATAGCCCTTTGGAGTATGAACTTCCTTTGCATTCTTTATGTATATGTCTTGTTTCCCCTTTCCAGGCTGGGATCTCCTCCAAATGGAAACTTGTTCTTCTTGTGCTTTTACCTGGATACAGACTCAGGCTTAGAGAGTAATTGTTGAATGACTGAGTAAAAACCCAAAGCAACCGAGAAGATAAAGATAAGAAAAAGCCCATTGTACTTGAAGAAGAGGTGTAGTTCCCCAAATAAAAGAATGAATGAAATACTTTTCTGCTCTGGAGCAAGGAAGAAAGACAGTCTATGAAAGGGCAGTTCAAATGTGAACACTTGAAAAATTCTGAGTCTTCCACCAAGGTGTGATTCATCATCCACACTCTCATAGATTTAAGCGTCATGATTTGTGAGGTATTGAGGTGAAATTATCTAGCAAGTAAAGGGTCCAATAAGCATCCAGCTGCCTGAATTCAACTGACCACATGATTAATGACATTGCAAGTTACATCCATGGCCTTCCATCTCCCAAGCACTTTATAAACGTTGAGTAATCTCACAATGTCCTTGTGAGATATTATCATGTTCATTTTCCATATAGTTAACTGAGCCGAGGAGGTTAAATGATTTGCTCAAAGGCCACACTGGAAGTCAATGACATCAAATACTTAGAACGAAGGTGATCCCTGGTCCCACTTCTCACAGTAGATTGCTGAACCGAATCCCACTCTTTGCATCATTAAGAAGCCTGACTGACAGGCCAGTGCTGTAATAGATCATGCTTCACAACTGAGATCAGTGAGGATTCGCATGCTGTCTCAAGCAGGTCAGGGCTGGCCCCTGAAAAGAGAGAAAACGATGCTCTGCAAGACCGTAGGATGGAAGAACAAAACTAGACATGAGTGAAATCTTCTCTGTGAATTTCCAAAGACCTTCATTTAAATACCAAGATGGGAGATGGAGTGCAGGTGGAGATGGGCAGACTAAGGGCAGGCTTTGGTTGATGAGCATCTTAAATCTGAACTATGGTGCCTTTGTCTTTCTTACAAATATTTGCATTCTTCTTTACCATTTAGTTTTTATTTTAATTGTCTTTTCATATTTCTCTTAGCTCCATATTCTCAAGTTAATGCTCTTTTGGCCTGAAAAAAAAAAAAGCGAAAATATTGTCATACTATCAACTCCTGTGCACATGGACTTTAAGAAGACCACAAGGTCGTGATGAATTGGTTCACAGAAGGTGACATTTCACAGTTTTTGTAACTGAATAGCTCACTAGGTTGAGATATATATCTTTGATTTGCAATTATATATTTTTAACCAAGTCTTAAAACATCTGTGTGCCTTAGTTTTTTCCAAATGAAGATAAGAGCATGGAGAGGGTACTGAGGTTGCCTTGTGCATATTCCACTGGGCCGTCCCATATGGGAGCGTGCAGACCCAATGACTCCTACTCTAAGCATCTATGACCCTTTGTCTTTGGGCTTTCTCTGACTGGTGGAGGAGGTCAGAAACAAGCTAGTGCCCCCTTCGTTCAACCCAATAAAGGCTGATGGGAACTGGAACAAGATGATAGCTTACTCACCGCTCAGGTGTGTACAATGCTGCCTCCCAGAGGTCCTAAGCAGAACTGCACCTCCATTATCCGCAGCCGCAGCAGCAGTAACTTAACCTGTTGTACACCCATAATAACTTCCCTTTCCTGTCTCACTTCCCAACTCTCCTATTAGACTTTTCTGGGAAAACTGTCCAAGCAAATGCTTGCACCCAAATTCCCATCTAAGGGTCTGCTTCCAGGCCAACCCAGCCTAAGCCTTATAGCAATGAGTTATAAGGGCATCAAAACATAGTGAGGCTTTCAGTTTAGTTCAGTTCAGTCGCTCAGTCGTGTCCGACTCTTTGCGACCCCATGAATCGCAGCACG
>SJYA01013496.1:0-11010 GCA_006410615.1 Neotragus moschatus
ACAACGCACCTGATAACATGCTTCCACATGCTTTTGGAGTGTGGGAATTAGGATAACATTCTCAGGCAACACTTTGAAATTGTTGAAATGTAAAAACTCATTGCATCTATAACACTTCACAAATTCATTGTTGTTTTAGCAATGCCCTTCCTCCCTGGTGGTGCAGAGGTTAAAGCATCTGCCTGCAATGTGGGAGACCTGGGTTTGATCCCTGGGTCAGGAAGATCCCCTGGAGAAGGAAATGGCAACCCACTCCAGTATTCTTGCCTGGAGAATCCCATGGACAGAGGAGCTTGGTGGGCTACAGTCCACGGGTCACAAAGAGTCGGACACGACTGAGCGATTTCACTTTTCAAATTTATTTTAAAGCCAACAACACATAATCAATTTTCAGGTGAGTTCATATTGAAGTCAGAGTTATCTCTTTGTCTTAGTGTCTTTCTTCCTTCCTTCACTTGTCTTTCCCTACAGCGTAATCTAATTCAACTTTCCTTTTCACCCAGTTCTTTGTGCAAAGAATCAGGATATCATTTCCTTCCATGTTAATGAAGTTCAATATGTAGTTCAATCTTAAAATATCTTAAAGTCTAGACCAGTACTTCTGTTTGGCTCCTTTCACCCTGTGCTATGTTTGCCTCAAGATAGATCCTGCTTGTAGAGGGGTTACATCAACAGCTCAAAGCAACCATTTTTTTCATCAAGAATAGATTTCAACTGACCTTCACCATTGTCTTTAAGAACATAAGGAGATTATTAATTACAATTCTTACCATAGGAGTGCCTTAGTAGAACCAATATTTCCCACAATTAATGTCTTTTAAATTTAAATCCTGTAACAAGTTCAAGATGTCAGTATCAGAATATTCATTCTTACCCTTTGTCCATGAAATAGATCATTGCAGTAGGCCTGAGTTTGGACTGCTACTGAGAGGACCAGAGATAAAATATGAGACAAGTACTGTTGACAATTTAATTCAGTAATTCTACCATTTTTTTACATATTATACCCTGGCACTGTAGTTTTCAAGAAATGACTATTTTAATCTGTGAACAATTAAAAAATAGATTTTATATGCATTTTTAAGAGATCTTCAAAGTCTTTGCATTCAAATTTATTTCTAATCATTCTTCTGAGAGAAAAAAAATTAAAACTGGAATACTATTAAGGAGACTCACAAGTAATTAAGAGTATGTGTCATCTTCTGGTGTATCGAAACTATTAGGAACTAATCTTTCAATTATAATATTTCTATAAAATAAAATTTTGGAGAAGTCTATTTTAAAATTCTTCATTTCAGAAATTCCTTGTGAAAGAATTTTATTCTTCTAGAATATCTGAAAGGAAAAAGTTTATATTTTGCAATCTTTCTGATGATGACATTAAATACTAGTGTTATTAGTAACATGATGTTTAATGATTAGTAGGATTTCTTAATAGAATATAAAGTGTTATTACTGGAACCAGCAGCAACCATGTTGCTTTTGATATGAAATCTATTCATATCAAAAGCAACATGGTTAAAACCTGATCATGTACCCAGTGTGATTTTTACATCTGTTTTATTCCTTCTGATTGTTGATACACATCAAAATTTAAACAATTTTGAATTATTTGGTATCATTTTGTATTTGAATTTCATTTAAATGATGGCATATAATCTGACCCAATTGGTTATATTAACTGGATTTCTGACCATTTAATTTTGGTTAACTACATATCATAGGAAAGACTCACTTTATTTCCCCTGCCCCCTAAAATTATTATTTCTACCTTACAGTAGATAATTTATTAGATATTTTTAGAAAGATAACTTTCAAAAAATTATCGTCTACCAGAACATAGCTTGGTATCATTATAAAAAATCCTGCATTGTATAACTCTGAGTCTTCATTAGAGGCTGGAAAAAGTCCAACTCTGTTTCTTCTCTCCAGAGGAAAAGCTGATGATGAAGCTTGGGAATAATACACACTTGGAGTCAAAAAAGGTGATGAGCCTAGTGTTTAAATATTTAACTCTGGAACTAGACAATCTGGGTTCTAACATAGCTTAAATAAGTCACTTAACCCTCTCTTAAATTCAGCTTCCCTACGTGGAAAAAGAGAATGATAGACCTGTCTCATAAGGTTTCTGAGAGAGTTAAAATACATAATAGCTTTAATATAGCACCTGACATACAAAAGTTAATCATTATTAATTGCATATAGATTAATAGAGTGTGGAAGGTTAAAGCAGTGCCAGTTGCAGGGGCCATCAGTTGCCTTTGCTCACAGATTTCTTGAAAAGGCTCAGAAATGTGCAGTTACATTGTGTGTTGTACCCTGTGGTGAGTGCCTAGGAACTGGGAAAAAAGGACATTAGGGAAGAGAGAACTAGTTTTCTCTGAGGGCTTTTAAAGCTTTCTGCATGTGCTCCGTGTGCTTGGATGAGTTGCTAAGGAGATATCAATTTTTTTTTCTTTTTCCTCCTAAGGGTTGAATTATTTGAAAGTGCTTGCAATCTAGTGTTAGATATGTACCTAATAGAATAAGTGCAATAAATAGGAATTGGGAATTGAGGCCATTGTGTGTTTTCACTTTGTTTCAACTGGAATTAAGCAAAATCCAGAATCATTGTTCTTCACTTTTATGCAAATTATTAAATTGGATTATGCTGGCAGTGTCCCCATGGGAAAAAGAAAAACTTCTAGCTTCCTAAGGAGCAGGGAAGCAAACTCTGGAATGTCCACGGCTTCTCCATGTAAATAAGGGGAGATTCTAAGACAAATTAGAAGAATGATCTTTACCTAAGGCCATATTTGTATAATACAACTTGTATATTATTTTTCAGGATAGTCCAGGAAGAAAGATGACAGGGAAATGTGTCAAGATGTTTTAAGCTCTTTCTGTCAGGAGAGAAAGGAGATAATTACATACCTGAGTAAGTAAGGAGAGGAAAAGTCAACCTCAAACCAGAAACAGTGACAGAAAATGAAAAACTGTTCCTAGTTTAAATTAATTACAGAGAGAATAATGAACTCTTCATATTTTTTTTCATTTTTTGGAAACTTTAATCTGTATTTGCAATAGTGGTGGTGCTCTTAAAACAAGGAGATCAAAGCAGTCAATCTTAAACAAATCAACCCTGAATATTCATTGAAAGGATTGATGCTGAAGCTGAAGCTCCAATACTTTGGCCACCTGATGCAAAAAAGCTGATGCTTTGGAAAAGACCCTGATGCTGGGAAAGATTGATGGCAGAAAGTGAAGGGGGTGACAGAGGATGAGATATTTGGATGGCATCACTGACTCAAGGGACATGAGTTTGAACAAGCTCTGGGAGATAGTGAAGGACAGGGAAGCCACGCGTGNAAAAAAGCTGATGCTTTGGAAAAGACCCTGATGCTGGGAAAGATTGATGGCAGAAAGTGAAGGGGGTGACAGAGGATGAGATATTTGGATGGCATCACTGACTCAAGGGACATGAGTTTGAACAAGCTCTGGGAGATAGTGAAGGACAGGGAAGCCACGCGTGCTTCAGTTCATGGGGAGCAAAGAATAAAGCATGATTTAGCAACTGAACAATATGAACATGCTGGTATGAAAAAGAAGGCAACGTTTTCTATAGGTTGATCCTGATATATACTTAAAAGAGGAAGACGTACAACAACAGTCAACAAAGCATTACACTTGTGGCTACAGAATATACCTCACTCATCGCCAACTCCATGCATTCTCCCCTTGACTTCTTGGCTGAGTTCTCCAAAGCTGGTGAAACCAACCAAACTCAGTGGGAGCATAATGAAAGGGATATCGGAGTAGAAAAGACATTTCACGCCAGTCAGAATGGCTGCGATCCAAAAGTCTACAAGCAATAAATGCTGGAGAGGGTGTGGANCTCAATTCCAGAAAAATAAAAGACCCAATCAAAAAATGGGCCAAAGAACTAAATAGACATTTTTCCAAATAAGACATACAGATGGCTAACAAACACATGAAAAGATGCTCAACATCACTCATTATCAGAGAAATACAAATCGAAATCACAATGAGGTACCATTTCACGCCAGTCAGAATGGCTGTGATCCAAAAGTCTACAAGCAATAAATGCTGGAGAGGGTATGGAGAAAAGGGAACCCTCTTACACTGTTGGTGGGAATGCAAACTAGTACAGCCACTATGGAGAACAGTGTGGAGATTCCTTAAAAAATTGCAAATAGAACTGCCATATGACCCAGCAATCCCACTGCTGGGCATACACACTGAGGAAACCAGAATCGAAAGAGACAAGCGTACCCCAGTGTTCATAGCAGCACTGTTTATAATAGCCAGGACATGGAAGCAACCTAGATGTCCATCAGCAGATGAATGGATAAGAAAGCTGTGGTACATATACACAATGGAATATTACTCAGCCATTAAAAAGAATACATTTGAATCAGTTCTAATGAGGTGGATGAAACTGGAACCAATTATACAGAGTGAAGCAAGCCAGAAAGAAAAACACCAATACAGTATACTAACGCATATATATGGAATTTAGAAAGAAGGTAATGATAACCCTGTATGCAAGATAGTAAAAGAGACATAGATGTATTGAACAGTCTTTTGGACTCTGTGAGAGAGGGCGAGGGTGGGATGATATGGGAGAACGGCATTGAAACATGTAAAATATCATATGTGAAATGAATCGTCAGCCCAGGTTCAATGCATGATACAAGGTGCTCGGGGCTGGTGTGCTGGGATGACCCAGAGGGATGGGATGGGGAGGGAGGTGGGAGGCAGGGTCAGGATGGGGAACACATGTACACTCATGGTGGATTCAAGTCAATACAATACAATATTGTAAAGTAAAATTAATTAGTTAAAAATAAATATAAATAAATAAAAATAATTTAAAAGCCAGACATAAAAGTCTATACATTATTCCATTTATGCCAAGTGTTCAAAATAGGCAAATCCACAGAGATACAATATAAAGTAGTTTTCTGTGGCTGGAGGAATGGAGACGGGAGTATATGCTAATGAGTACAAGGTTTCTTTTGGGGGTGATGAAAATGTCCTAAAATTAGAGAATGGGGATGACTGCATAACTTTACAAATATACTAAAAGCCACTGAAATATACATTTTAAAAGGGTAAATTTATATATGAATAAAACGTCTTTTTAAAAAGTCTGGCATACAGTGGGCATTTAACAAATGTTGATTGTTTCGTTTCCCCATCAGCCCAAATTTAGATAATGGATCTAAGGCTATGTCCTGCCCAGGGTTTAACAAATTTTATCCCCTTCAGCACTGGCAGTGGTCAGGTGGGATGGACTAGGTGTTGCCAGTAAGGGAAATTGTAAACAGCTGTCCAAGTAGCTGGACTGGGACAGGAGCTGTGATAAAGAATGGGGGACCAAAGATAGGCAGTTATACATATACATATATCTCTCTTTTTTAGATTTTTTTCCCCATTCCTTGCAAAGTTGCTTCAGTCATATCCAATCTTTTGCAACTCTATGGACTATAGTCCTCCAGGCTCCTCTGTCCGCGGGATTCTTCAGACAAGAATACTGGAGTTGCCATACCCTTCTCCAAGGGATCTTCCTGACACTGGGATCGAACCTATATCTCCTGCATTGGCAGGCAGGTTCTTTACCACTAGCACCACCTGGGAAGCCCAGGTCCTTATTATTTATCTATTATATGTGTGTGTGTGTGTGTGTGTGTGTGTGTGTGTGTGAGTTGAGTGTGTATGTCAATACCAATCTATATCCCTTCCCCCATATATACCAAATATGCAATATTCCTCAGCCATACAAAAGGATAAAATAATGCCATTTACAGCAACATGGATGGTCCTAGAGATTGTCATACAAAGTGAAGTAAGTTAAACAAAGACAAATATCATATAGTATCGCTTTATATGTGTAATCTAAAGAAATGGTACAAATGAACTTGTTTGCAAAACAGAAATACAGTAACAGATATAGAAAACAAACACATTTTATTTCTTCTAGAGAAAGCTGGTATCTCACTCCTTATAGTCATAGTTTACCAAGGTTTTTTCCCTGCCAGGAAACTAGATCATTTTTCCTGTTTTATCAAGATATACCTGACATATAACATTGTATTTGTTTCAAGTGTATAACAAATAACAATATATGTATATACTGCAAAATAGTCACCCCAATAGGTTAACATCCATCACCTCATATACATTTTTTTCTTGTGATAAGAACTTTTATTATCTACTCTCTTAGAAACTTTCAAACATATAATTTTATTAACTATAATCATTGCGCTGTACACTACACTCCCAGAACTTATTTATTTTATATTTCAGCTAAATAATTATATTACTCAGAATGGAGATGAATTACAACAAACCAGAATTGAATTTCTAAACTATTGGGCCCCATGCTCTGGATATGAGTGAAAAAAACACTATTGAAATGTATTGTGCTATATTAGCAACAGTAAAACCAGGACTGCATAAATTTTCATTTGACTCAATCTTTTACACAGATAAAGAATACTTTATATTTAATCGTTTAATCAATAATATTAGACAAATCTTGTGGGAAAAGAATTAAAATGTATTAAGAATTGACTGGTTACTGGGCACTGTGTTAAGCATTGTCACAAACATGACCCAGAAAAATAAAGTGTAAGAGAATACCTTTGAATCTCATGACTGGACAAGAGTGACCTTTGAAAAGCAGTTTCATTAGAGAGGTGAACCACAGCTAGGATTAGAACGAGTGAGCAGTGAAAAAGTGAAAGTGGTAATGTGTGTGGGCTCCTTTTCCAAGTTTAGCACCAAAGAAAGGGATAGATAAGATAGCTTGAGGAAGAGGCAGGGTGAAAAGAATTTTAATTACTTATTTTTCTGATTATAAAATGTGGGCCCAAGATAGACAGCTTGGAAGAGGAGAGAAGTGTAACAAAAAATAAATAAATAAAATGGCTTATGAATTTAAATTTTAAAAAATGGTTTATGATCTTTAAACAAATCTGCATTTTCTGCCTAACTTCATACCGAAGACACCTGGATACTAAATTTAAAAGTTAGTATACAATTAATATTTCTAACTAAAAAAAAATATATTTCCTTCAAGGGACGATAAAGAGGGAAAGGTCAAAAAGTGACTTTTCTTTTAAGGCAGATGTTTAATTTGAAGGAAAAGTACTGAAGTGACTGAAGCAATGTGGTATATTGCTTAGAGATTATTTTCCTCACTGATAACAAGAAACTTGTTGACAGAAGATCTATCACTTTGAATAAAAACAGAGTGGCACTCTTGGGGATTTAGTTTGGCATGGTGACTACAGTTAGTAATACTGTCTATGTTTGAAATTTGTAAGACAGTAAATCTTTAAAGTTCTTATCACAAGAAAAATATTTGTAACTGTTCACTGCAGATGGTGATTGCAGCCATGAAATTAAAAGATGCTTTTTACTCCTTGGAAGAAAAGTTATGACCAACCTAGATAGTATATTGAAAAGCAGAAATATTACTTTGCCAACAAAGGTCTGTCTAGTCAAGGCTATGGTTTTTCCAGTGGTCATGTATGGATGTGAGAGTTGGACTGTGAAGAAAGCTGAGCGCTGAAGAATTGATGCTTTTGAAGTGTGGTGTTGGAGAAGACTCTTGAGAGTTCTTTGGACTGCAAGGAGATCCAACTAATCCATCCTAAAGGAGATCAGTCCTGGGTGTTCATTGGAGGGACTGATGCTGAAGCTGAAACTCCAATATTCTGGCCACCTCATGTGAAGAGTTGACTCATTGGAAAAGACCCTGATGCTGGGAGGGATTCGGGACAGGAGGAGAAGGGGACGACAGAGGATGAGATGGTTGGATGGCATCACCAACTCAATGGACATGGGTTTGGGTGGACTCTGGTAGTTGGTGATGGACAGGGAGGCCTGGTGTGCTGTGATTCATGGAGTCACAAACAGTTGGACACAACTGACCGACTGAACTGAACTGAATGATGGATGTTAATTAGACTTCTTATGTGGTCATTTTGCAATAAATACATCTATCAAATCATTATGTTGTGCACCTGAAACTAGTATTATACATCAACTATATCTCAACTTAAGGAATGATAAAATGAATACATAAGCAAACAAAAATTATATTCCCATGTAATAAACAAAATTATAAACTTCAATTATATTTTAGACTTCTCCGTGTATCTAGCTCAGACTGGCTATACCCAGGGCAGCCTGCAATCAGGGAAGCCAGAAGTCAGGAAAGGGAATGTGATTCACTTTCCTTCCTTTCATCACATTTCTCCCACAGTTTTATTATTCTCCAAGGCTAGAGTGCAGAGGGAGAGGAGAGAAAAGCAGGGCAAGAAAATTCTTACTTGTGGTGCAGACTGCAGTTGGCTCCTTTTAGACTTGTCCCTCGTTTACATCTGGCTCTTTCTCTTCTAGATGATGTTTGGGTTATTTTGCAAACCCTATCACCACCACCGCCCCTGCTGCATATCTCAAATCCATCTCTACTCCAGCTAGCCATTTGTTTTTCATTCCACACCCTAAGGGTTCAGCTGGTTTACTTTTGGCCTCCTTTTACTGAGATTTCCTCCAGAGCAGGAACTAAGACAACCCCAAGCTGACTCTGTCACATTATCCATCCAGATCTGGTCCATGGGAAATGTCACAACTCGTGTTGTGACAGACTCTAAAGGGCATTGACTTCTCAACTATAGCCATTGACCACTTCCTCTTAAGCCCTCATTTTTTTTTTTAGACTTTTCAAATATAATTCTGACACCGGTCTTCTGTGTCCCTCAAACTGCAGGAATGCATATTAAGCTCTTTCAGTGATTTCTCTAAGTTCCTCTTTCTCATCCTGAAGTGAAGGGGAAGCACCCAGACTCTCAGGCTCTTCCCACTGTGGAAGAGTAGGAGATGTATATATTTATACATGTATATATAAATATATGTATATTTGGAAATATATATATATTTATGAATGTATATAGAATAACATGTGCATATATTAAAATTTTAAAATAAAGAAATAAGGTATTTAAAGAGCCAAGCATAGTGCTGAGAAGATGAATGTTAGTTATTATTGCTAAATATTAACTTTCCTGAAAGGTCATCAATGTGATTGCTAAGAAACCAAAGAAAAGAGTCATTTCTTAAATGCCTAGCTAGCTACATGCCAGTAAATCAATTCTCGTTATTAAAATAAATTAGTTGTTCAGTTGCTTAGTCATGTGCGACTCTCTGCAACCCATGGATTGCAGCATGCCAAGCTTCCCTGTCCTTCACTATTTCCTAGAGTTTGATCAAACTCATGTTCATTGAGTCAGTGATGTCATCCAACCATCTCATCCTCTGACTCCCCCTTTTCCTCCTGCCCTCAATCTTTCCCAGCATCAAGGTCTTTCCCAATGAGTCAGCTCTACGCATCAGGTGACCAAAGTATTGGAGCTTCAGCATCAGTCCTTCCAATGAATATTCAGGGTTGATTTTCTTTAGGATTGACTGGTTGGATCTCCTTGCAGTCCAAATAACTCTCAAGAGTCTTCTCCAGCACAATTTGAAAGCATCACTTCTTTGGTGCTGAGCCTTCTTTATGGTCCAGCTCTCACATCTGTACATGACCACTGAAAAAATCATAACTTTGACTATACTATACATTTGTTGGCAAAGTAATGTCTCTGCTTTTTAATATGCTGTCTAGGTTTGTCATAGCTTTTCTTCCAAGGAGCAAAAGTCTTTTAATTTCACAGCTGCAGTCACCATCCACAGTGAACAAGTCTGTCACTGTTTCCATTTATTCCCCATCTGCCTGCCATAAAGTGATGGAACTGGATGCCATGATCTTAGTGTTTTGAATGCCGAGTGTTAAGGCAGGTTTTTCACTCTCCTCTTTCACCTTCCTCAAGAGGGTCTTTAGTTCCTCTTTGCTTTCTGCTATCAGGGTGGTGTCATCTGCATACCTGACGTTATTGATATTTTTCCCAGCAAACCTGATTCCAGCTTGAGCTTCATCCAGCCCAGCATTTCATGTGAAGTACTCTGCATATATAAGTTAAATAAGCAGGTGACAATATACGGCCTTGACATACTCCTTTCCCAATTTTGAACTAGTTCATTGTTTCATGTCAGGTTCTAACTGTTGCTTCTTGACTTGCATACAGGTTTCTCAGGAGTCAGGTAAAGTTGTCTGTAATTCGCATCTCTTTAAGAATTGTTCACAGTTTGTGATGATTCACACAGTCAAAGGCTTTCGTGTAGTCCACAAAGCAGAAGTAGATGTTTTTCTTTTTTGAATTCCCTTGCTTTTTCTATGATCCAGCAGATGTTGGCAATTGATCTCAGGTTCCCTTGCCTTTTCTAAATCCAGCTGGTACTTCTGGAAGTTCTCAGTTTATGTAATGCTGAGGCCTAACTAGGTTAAAGGATTTTGAGCATAACCTCACTAGCATGTGAAATGAGCACAACTGTATGGTAGTTTGAACATTCATTGGCCTTGCCATTCTCTGAGACTGAAATGAAAACTGACCTTTTCCAGTCCTGTGACCACTGCTGAGTTTTCCAAATTTGCTGGCATATTGAGTGCAGCACTTTCATAGCATAATCGTTTAGGATTTGAAATAGTTCAGCTGGAATTCCATCACCTCCACTAGCTTTGTTCATAGTAATGCTTCATTAGGCCAACTTGACTTCACACTCCAGGATGTATGGCTCTAGGTGAATGATCACACAATCATGGCTATCCAAGACATTAACACATTTTTTATACAGTTCTTCTGTGTACTCCTTCCACCTCTTCTTAATACCCTCTGCTTCTGTTAGGTCCATATCATATCTGTCCTTTATTGTGCCCTTCTTGGCATGAAATGTTCCCTTCTAATGATGTTAAAATAAATACAGTTAGAAATGTAAAGGACTATCTCTTGTATCATATATGTATGTACGTGTGTGTACTCAATCATGTCTGACTCTTTGCGACCCATGGACTGTAGCCTGCCAGGCTCTTCTGCCCATGGAAATTTCCAATCAAGAATACTG
>SJYA01013497.1:0-10859 GCA_006410615.1 Neotragus moschatus
GCTATCTTGAATGGTTCTCTACAATCTCTATTGAGCTTTTAAATGTGAACTTGCCTACTATGCAGGTCAGCAACGTGCCTTGTCTTTAAACAGATAGGATTCAAATTCCAGCTCCATCACTTTTTAGCTAGATGACCCTGAACAAGTTTCCTAACTTCTTCCAGCCCCAGTTCCTCATCTATAAAATGGAAATCAAATGTTTACTACTATTAGAATCTGATATTTTCTAGTCCAAAAAAATTCTCAGCAAACGACAACTTGTTATGCAGAAGAAGCTAGCACTAAGAACCTAATACATGCTCCCTAGGTTGTAAGACAGGTTGTCATAATCTCACAAAAAGGAGTCCAGCCTGAGTTTGCAGATAACTAGGTCAGATTTTCCCACTTCCCTCATTTGCAAAGCAACAAGCCTTCTGTTCTTACACAGAGCCTGTGTGCTGGGAGAAACGCTCATCACCATCTGGGTTCAATAGTAGCCAAGAAAAATAATGGGATAGTAAGAGAAATATCCTCAGGCTGCATCCCTTTACCATCGCTGGCCATTTTCCTTTTGTGGGGTGTGTGTGTGTTGAGGGGGGAGATACACATATTAGCATGGAGTGCTATACAGAAGTTCAAGATGCCAGTAGACTATATAGAGGTTCTAGTTACAGCTTTTTTTCTTTAATTGAAGCGTAGCTGATTTACAGTGTTGTGTTAGTTTCAGGTATAGGGCAAATTGATTCAGATTTTATATATAAATACTCTTTTCCAGGTTCTTTTTCATTGTAGGCTATTACAGATATTGAATGTAGTTCCCTGTGCTATACAGTAGGTCCTTGTTGTTTATCTGTGTATCTGTTAATCCCAAACTCTTAATTTATCCCTCACCCACTCCCTGCCCATTTGGTAACCATAAGTTTCTTTTCTCTGGCTCTGAGTCTATTTCTGTATTGTAAATAAGGTCATTCGCGTCATTTTTCAAATTCTACATATTAGTGATACTTGATATTTATCTCTCCCTGTCTGACTTACTTCACTTAGTATTGATATGATCTCTAGGTCCTTCCATGTTGCTACAAGTAGCATTATTTCATTCTCTTTATGGCTAAGTAGTATTCCATTGTATGTATGTATGTACATATGTATATCCATCTTTTTATCCATCTTTCTGCTGATGGACATTTATGTTGCTCCCATGTCTTGGCTATTGTAAACAGTGCTGCTATGAACATTGGGGTGCATGCATCTATTGAGGTGCATGCATCTTTTTGAATTAGAGTTTTCTACAGATATATCCTCAGGAGTGGGATTGCTGGATGATATTCTACTTCTGTTTCTAGGTTTTGAAGGAACCTCTCTACTGTTTACCATAATGAGCATACCAGTTTACATTCCCACCAACAGGAGGAAGGGTTCCCTTTTTGTCCACACTCTTTCCAGCATTTATTACTTGTAGACTTTTTGATGTTGACCATTCTCACCTATGTGAGGTGATACTTCATTGTAGTTTTGACTTGCATTTCTCTGATAATTAGCAATGTTGAGCATGTTTTCATGTGCCTATTGGTCTGTTTATTGTGTGTCTATTTATATAGAACTTCTGCCCATTTTTTGATTCTGGCCATTTTCAGTAGCCTAAACATCTACTGTAGTGTTCAGCACACTTGACCTTCTTAGAGCAAAAGGTCTCCCTTTAGCCGGATAAGGACTCCACTATTACTTCCCGAGGTAACAATAGTCACCGTTTCAGGGTTCTTGACTGGATCATGTTCTGTCTTGGTTGGGGTTAGAACATTCTGATAATTCACAAGGTGAGTCCTGTAGTCTCACCTTTGTCCTATAGAAAGATGAAGGACAGGCAAAGAAAAGCAGGAAAAGAGGACTGTATCCAAATGGCGTTGATTTATTTGCTGCCAGGCATCACTTACTCTTCACAGTTTCCTATTTTTAATATGGAAGCAATAATTCTGCAGTCTTTCAAAGGGGATTTTTTGAAACTTATATCTATATGTTTTGGGGCCTTGTAAACTAAGAAGGAAGTATAAAATAGGAATAATGATAAAATATATTTAAGAATAAACTCAAAACAAGAAATGTCTATAAATGAAAATTGTATTTACTTTTTGCTTTATTTTATAAATGAAAACTGTAAATACTATGGAGGATTCATAAGAAAAGCTACTTTGGTAATGAAGATTTATTTTAAAGATGGCCTAAATTGATCTTACTCCCAATAAAAGTACTCATTGTAGAACAACAAACACTAATTATGAAATTTGTACAGAAAAATGAGCGTTCAGCATTTACTTTCCATGCAGGACAATTCTCTAAATGAGCTCATTCAACAGGTAGTTTTTTCTGCTTAAAGTGGATGAACAGAGCTATAACGTGACTTAAAACATGGACAGGTGGATTAAGATCCATCAGTTCAGTAATAAGCAGTTGGATATGGACTCTCTCCCAGTTCTCCAGGGTCACCACTTTTATTTTCTACAGAGATGACAAAAATAGTAAAATCTTGTGTGGGCACTTAAACTACTCGGAATTTTACTTCTGGAAGAGTGCTGTAGTATTTCAGCTTGGTGTGTACTTAACACATGGTATTTCAGTTGGATTGTCTGCTTAATTTCACTGGTCAAATCACCAATAAGAAACTGTGACAAAATAGTTGAATGAAAACAAAGAGTCAGTTATCTAAACATAAATGGGTTCTTCCTTCTTAGTTTTTCAAGGCCCTTGTTCTCTCCATTTGTTTCTATTTCCCATGAACTCTAGGTTTATCTAATCAACCTCTTCACTTAGATTTGTCATTGGCAACTCCAGGTTAACCTCTTCAAAACTGAGCTTTCAATATCTGCTCCCTCATGTCCAATTCTTACAGACTTCCCCATCTGAGCAAGACATTTGTTCCTCTTTGTTAGGTACAAAATGTTGAAGTTATCCTTGACTCTTCTCTTTTTATCAAGCTACTTATCCAGTTGATCACCAAATTTTATTAACCTGTTTTCAAAATAAACCCAGATGGGATGATATCTCCCATCTCTCCTTTTCCTCCCCAAAGCTGCCCACCTCATTTATCACCATAACTATTTGATTCCCTGTCTCCTTATAGTCATTGTCTCATTGAAGTGATCCTTTTACAAAACAAGAATATAATGCCCCACTTTTCCTCAAACACCTCCCCCCCGTGACTCCTAGTATAATCTAACACTCATACAGTGGCCCTCATGATCCCATTCTACTTCTGTCACCTCCTCACTCTCCTCTCCCCACGCCAGGGTCTTTCCTCTGCTGTCAGTTTCTCTTCCTTCACTCATGTCTTTGTTTTTCTTCAAACGTTATAAGCATACTCTTGCATCAAGGCCTTTGCACTCACTTCTCCTTTACCTGAAATGTTCACCTCCATGCATACCCAGATATGACCACCATGACTGCAGGAACGTTTTTTGCTACAAAGCCACTGAACCCCCAGGACCCAGAGCAGTGCCTGATGTTTGGGTGGTGCACAGTACATGATTACTGAGAACCTGAATGAGCCATACTTCAGTAGCAAGCATTGCTTAGTGGTGTTGTAAAGAATATTTCACGGCACCATGCAGTCTCTGCAGAGCCAGTGGGATTCCTAAAATAAGATAGTCCCGCTTGGGTACTGCATTCTGGCATTAAAATAGACTCTCCACCCCTGATAATCTCTCCAACAGCACCCCCTTCCCACCTCCTTTCTCACCACTGTCTAGCCACATTGGCCTTCTCTCTGCTCCTGGAACAGGCCAAGCATGTCTGAACCTTCGGGTCATTTTGCTGGATGTTCTCTTGGCGGGAAGCAACTCTTCCTGCATCTTTGGGTGAGTCCTCACTCAGGTCTCATTTTGAAGCTCCCCCCTTGGTGAGACCTTCCCCAGTCACTCAAAGCAACTCTCCTTTGCTTATCTATGTCACACCACACTCTTATTTGCCTCAAAACAAAAGATAACAGAGACCTTACCTATATTCCCCACTGTATTACCAGAGGTGCCTGTCACGGGACATTCACGAAATCTTTGGAGGATTGATAAGTGCCATTTGTCTAGTTGCTGAAGATCATTACGATCCGTGCCTCCAAGACAGCTCTAGCCACAAGTGCTGAAATGATGTATCTGTGACTTTGCCTTGCACACTCTGTGAGACTCCCTGGAACAGGCGCACTGTTTCATTTGTAGTCACTTCCCTGCCACTGCCCACAGTTCCAGGCACCTTGTGGTACTCCACAGATGTTTACCAAACCAACATGAAGCTCCAGAGAGGTGATACAGCCTCTTCACCAAGTTAATTTCACTTGAAGGAGAGAGAATATGAATCAGAGATGGTAAACTGTTAAAAAGTGAATACTGTGAGATGGCCAAGGGAAGCCATATGAGGGAGAGTATACAGAAGAGACAAGACATGGAAACATTAAATGCTTGTGATTAGTTCTTATGGGGAGAAGAAATATAACGGTGAGATCATCAATTCAGGTGCTCATTGCAGAGCAATNAAAAGTGAATACTGTGAGATGGCCAAGGGAAGCCATATGAGGGAGAGTATACAGAAGAGACAAGACATGGAAACATTAAATGCTTGTGATTAGTTCTTATGGGGAGAAGAAATATAACGGTGAGATCATCAATTCAGGTGCTCATTGCAGAGCAATGCCAAAGCTTCTGGTACTATAAAACTACATGGTCTTTTTTTTCTTGGCAAATAAAGTATATTATTGATGTGCTGCATTTAACAGTTCCTGTGAATAAGTCAATTTTTTGATTACCCAAGGATACTCCTTATAGTAGTTGTTCTAAACTTTCCTCATTTTTTTTTTTTTTTGTCTCCAAATCCTTTCTCCTCACAGATGGCTCTATCTTTCACTTTGTGGAGAAAGTCAAGGTCATTGAAGGGAAAGTCGCCCAACCTTCTGTCTTCTCCACCAAAAATATCTTAGATCCAACACATGCCCCCTCCTCCTTCTCTACTGTCTTGGCACAATAGCTACTTTTTCTTCTTTCCAAAAATTAACATTAACATTATATCTGGATCATGTTCCCTGTAATTTTGTCAAACAATGCCTTGTCTTTTCAACTATTTCCAATTTCCCAGCATCGTGCATACCTTTCTTCCCACTAGTTCCTTCCCTTTGGACTTCAGACACGCACAGGTGTTCCGTGTCTTAGAAAACCAGGGGTTGTTATTGTTGCCTCCATCACCCTGCTGCATTAATAATAAACATATACACACATATTTAATAAATTATAAGAGGAAAGTAAAGGGACATAGGATGGGCAGTTAGCCAGGGTTTCGTCTGAGTAGCCATGCTGGTGGGAGCAATGTCTCAGCTGGGTTGGTAGCTGCCTTGGGGAGGGGGTGGTGAGTGTCGCTGGGAAGCAGAAGCTCATGCAAAGGACTGTGGGAGAAGACAATATGGCGCCCGCCTCCAACCTCCCACATTCACTGGGCACCGTCAAGATGTCTACTAATTACTTTTTGCACACCCTCTTTCATGTGAAGCTTCACATCCTGTGAGGATATTAGGCAGAACTCCTGGCCGTCTTAAGAGCTCATGGTCTAGTGGAGGAAAAGCCTAATGAGTGATCCAAGGAAACTCCACTGTGAAANAAACAAAGAGTCAGTTATCTAAACATAAATGGGTTCTTCCTTCTTAGTTTTTCAAGGCCCTTGTTCTCTCCATTTGTTTCTATTTCCCATGAACTCTAGGTTTATCTAATCAACCTCTTCACTTAGATTTGTCATTGGCAACTCCAGGTTAACCTCTTCAAAACTGAGCTTTCAATATCTGCTCCCTCATGTCCAATTCTTACAGACTTCCCCATCTGAGCAAGACATTTGTTCCTCTTTGTTAGGTACAAAATGTTGAAGTTATCCTTGACTCTTCTCTTTTTATCAAGCTACTTATCCAGTTGATCACCAAATTTTATTAACCTGTTTTCAAAATAAACCCAGATGGGATGATATCTCCCATCTCTCCTTTTCCTCCCCAAAGCTGCCCACCTCATTTATCACCATAACTATTTGATTCCCTGTCTCCTTATAGTCATTGTCTCATTGAAGTGATCCTTTTACAAAACAAGAATATAATGCCCCACTTTTCCTCAAACACCTCCCCCCCGTGACTCCTAGTATAATCTAACACTCATACAGTGGCCCTCATGATCCCATTCTACTTCTGTCACCTCCTCACTCTCCTCTCCCCACGCCAGGGTCTTTCCTCTGCTGTCAGTTTCTCTTCCTTCACTCATGTCTTTGTTTTTCTTCAAACGTTATAAGCATACTCTTGCATCAAGGCCTTTGCACTCACTTCTCCTTTACCTGAAATGTTCACCTCCATGCATACCCAGATATGACCACCATGACTGCAGGAACGTTTTTTGCTACAAAGCCACTGACCCCCCAGGACCCAGAGCAGTGCCTGATGTTTGGGTGGTGCACAGTACATGATTACTGAGAACCTGAATGAGCCATACTTCAGTAGCAAGCATTGCTTAGTGGTGTTGTAAAGAATATTTCACGGCACCATGCAGTCTCTGCAGAGCCAGTGGGATTCCTAAAATAAGATAGTCCCGCTTGGGTACTGCATTCTGGCATTAAAATAGACTCTCCACCCCTGATAATCTCTCCAACAGCACCCCCTTCCCACCTCCTTTCTCACCACTGTCTAGCCACATTGGCCTTCTCTCTGCTCCTGGAACAGGCCAAGCATGTCTGAACCTTCGGGTCATTTTGCTGGATGTTCTCTTGGCGGGAAGCAACTCTTCCTGCATCTTTGGGTGAGTCCTCACTCAGGTCTCATTTTGAAGCTCCCCCCTTGGTGAGACCTTCCCCAGTCACTCAAAGCAACTCTCCTTTGCTTATCTATGTCACACCACACTCTTATTTGCCTCAAAACAAAAGATAACAGAGACCTTACCTATATTCCCCACTGTATTACCAGAGGTGCCTGTCACGGGACATTCACGAAATCTTTGGAGGATTGATAAGTGCCATTTGTCTAGTTGCTGAAGATCATTAAGATCCGTGCCTCCAAGACAGCTCTAGCCACAAGTGCTGAAATGATGTATCTGTGACTTTGCCTTGCATACTCTGTGAGACTCCCTGGAACAGGTGCACTGTTTCATTTGTAGTCACTTCCCTGCCACTGCCCACAGTTCCAGGCACCTTGTGGTACTCCACAGATGTTTGCCAAACCAACATGAAGCTCCAGAGAGGTGATACAGCCTCTTCACCAAGTTAATTTCACTTGAAGGAGAGAGAATATGAATCAGAGATGGTAAACTGTTAAAAAGTGAATACTGTGAGATGGCCAAGGGAAGCCATATGAGGGAGAGTATACAGAAGAGACAAGACATGCAAACATTAAATGCTTGTGATTAGTTCTTATGGGGAGAAGAAATACAATGGTGAGATCATCAATTCAGGGGCTCATTGCAGAGCAATGCCAAAGCTTCTGGTACTATAAAACTACATGGTCTTTTTTTTCTTGGCAAAAAAAATTATATTATTGATGTGCTGCATTTAACAGTTCCTGTGAATAAGTCAATTTTTTGATTACCCAAGGATACTCCTTATAGTAGTTGTTCTAAACTTTCCTCTTTGTGTGTGTGTGTGTGTGTCTCCAAATCCTTTCTCCTCACAGATGGCTCTATCTTTCACTTTGTGGAGAAAGTCAAGGTCATTGAAGGGAAAGTCGCCCAACCTTCTGTCTTCTCCACCAAAAATATCTTAGATCCAACACATGCCCCCTCCTCCTTCTCTACTGTCTTGGCACAATAGCTACTTTTTCTTCTTTCCAAAAATTAACATTAACATTATATCTGGATCATGTTCCCTGTAATTTTGTCAAACAATGCCTTGTCTTTTCAACTATTTCCAATTTCCCAGCATCGTGCATACCTTTCTTCCCACTAGTTCCTTCCCTTTGGACTTCAGACACGCACAGGTGTTCCGTGTCTTAGAAAACCAGGGGTTGTTATTGTTGCCTCCATCACCCTGCTGCATTAATAATAAACATATACACACATATTTAATAAATTATAAGAGGAAAGTAAAGGGACATAGGATGGGCAGTTAGCCAGGGTTTCGTCTGAGTAGCCATGCTGGTGGGAGCAATGTCTCAGCTGGGTTGGTAGCTGCCTTGGGGAGGGGGTGGTGAGTGTCGCTGGGAAGCAGAAGCTCATGCAAAGGACTGTGGGAGAAGACAATATGGCGCCCGCCTCCAACCTCCCACATTCACTGGGCACCGTCAAGATGTCTACTAATTACTTTTTGCACACCCTCTTTCATGTGAAGCTTCACATCCTGTGAGGATATTAGGCAGAACTCCTGGCCGTCTTAAGAGCTCATGGTCTAGTGGAGGAAAAGCCTAATGAGTGATCCAAGGAAACTCCACTGTGAAAGGGAGGGGTGAAGGCTGAGCTGAGTCTAACAAAGGAGGGAAGGGAAGCTGAGCCTCAAAACCGCACACACCCTTCCTCCAGTTCTGACAGAAACGATCGCTCTGCCAGATGGACACGGGGCTGGCAGCCACACACATTTTCACTTTGTCTGCTGTGTCCCTTCTCCCAGTGCCTCTGGACTCATGCTAGTAGGCTAACTGCATAAACAGACCACTGCAGAATCTCAGTAACTTCACATGAGAAAAGAGTATCTCCTACATCCCCTCACACTCGAAGGTAGTTCCAAGGAGGCGAAAGACTGCTCCACACACGGTCACTCAGGAACCTAGGACATCACCCTCCTGTACATCATAGCTCTGCGTTGCATAGGTCCTCAGGATCCAAAATCCAGCTCTGGGACCTGCGGGCTTAACACCACCCTTTAATTTGTTAAAAATGTAAATTCTAACTTGTTAAAAATGTAAATTCAGAGCCTACTAAATCAGAGGCTCTGGCTCTAGGATCCAAAACACGTATTTGCCAAGCTAGCCGATGGAGGCAGGGAGCGTGTAGGGTCACACAGGAGGGTGTTTAAGTGCCAGCTGGGAAGTGGCACATCCCGCTTCTTCTTCTTCTTCACAGCCCATCGGCTGTGACCCAGTCCTGACCTGCCTTCCTGTTCAAGAAGCTGAGACGTGTAGTCCGGCTCTGCACCCAGGAAGCAAAGTCCTCCCTTCATAAATGGTCTTCCCACTTCTAGTGTCTCCCTTAAATTCGTCTCCCATCAGCAGTCAGACTCATGTTCCTAAAAGATGAAACTATTATTACCCCTCCCAGTTTAAAACCTTCATGGTTCTCACAGCCTTTCAAATGACACTTCTGAGCCCTCCAAGGTCTGGTCCCTGCCTCTCTAGCTTCACGGTTTGCCATCCTCCCTGGAAGTCTAGATCTCTCAACCGGTCCTTTTCCCAGCCACCTGCCCTCTTCTCTGGGCCTTTGCGCCTGCTGTTCCTCCTGTCTTCCTTTCTTCCTGGCTGCTCCCTGAATCCTTCAGGGTTCAGCTGGGTTGTGACTTTGTCCAGAAACNGTGTCTCCCTTAAATTCGTCTCCCATCAGCAGTCAGACTCATGTTCCTAAAAGATGAAACTATTATTACTCCTTCCAGTTTAAAACCTTCAGGGTTCTCACAGCCTTTCAAATGACACTTCTTAGCCCTCCAAGGCCTGGTCCCTGTTGCCTCTCTAGCTTCACGGTTTGCCATCCTCCCTGAAAGTCTAGATCTCTCAACCGGTCCTTTTCCCGGCCACCTGCCCTCTTCTCTGGGCCTTTGCACCTGCTGTTCCTCCCGTCTTCCTTTCTTCCTGGCTGCTCCCTGAATCCTTCAGGGTTCAGCTGGGTTGTGACTTTGTCCAGAAACATCTCCCTGAAGCCCCTGCCTGGCCCCCCCTCAACACTGGATTAGATGCCTCTCCTAACCCTGAATAATTCTTTCCGCCTTGAATTTCAATCACGGAAGTCATTGGAGGGCAGAGACTGTGTTATATGATGTTGGTCTTGTTGCCCATCAGGAACCTGGCGTGGAGTAGGTGCTAAGTAATGAATTCAAAGAGGCTTACATGTGTGTGTGTTCAGTCATGCCTGACTCTGGACCCCATGGACTGTAGCCTGCCAGGCTCCTCTGTCCATGGGATTTCCCAGACAAGAATCCTGGAGTGGATTAGTGGGTGTTCAGTAGCTACTTGTAGATGAGAATGTTGATTGGTTGTATCGTACTGTGGCCAGAATATGCTATTCAGTTCAGTATGGTCAGTCTTTCTCAGATAAACACTGCACCTAAACCACAACCAAGAGCTTCCTGTCACCTGAAAATCAACTCAAAGCCACACTGTCACACTCTGATCACTGTCAGCCCATTGTTGTGGGTTTTTTATATTAATTTATTAATTTCAATTGGAAGCTAACTACTTTACAGTATTGTGGTGGTTTCTTGCCAGACACTGACATGACTCAGCCATGGGTGTACATGTGTNCTGTCACCTGAAAATCAACTCAAAGCCACACTGTCACACTCTGATCACTGTCAGCCCATTGTTGTGGGTTTTTTATATTAATTTATTAATTTCAATTGGAAGCTAACTACTTTACAGTATTGTGGTGGTTTCTTGCCAGACACTGACATGACTCAGCCATGCGTGTACATGTGTTCCCCGTCCTGAACCCCTCTCCCACCTCCCCCTATCCCATCCCTCAAGGGTTGTTCCAGTGTACCAGCTTTGAGTGCCCTGTTTCATGCATCGAACTTGGACTGGCAGTCTGTACACAAAAATCTTCATATCTTCATCCATGTGAAATTTCATGTGTGATTTACATAATAAATAGAGTAAGGAAACTCAGTATTTGAAATGTAATCAAATTATATTGTTTAGAAAACAGAAAAAATAAAGCTGGCTGGTGCTGGTGGGCCAGCACAGATCTCTC
>SJYA01013498.1:0-11003 GCA_006410615.1 Neotragus moschatus
ACAAAGTCAAAGGCTTTGGCATAGTCAATAAAGCAGAAATAGATGTTTTTCTGGAACTCTCTTGCTTAACATTATTTATTACACAATTTTACAAGTTTGTACATGAATATGTAATACCTTTTCTCCTAGAGATAGAAAATTATGTATCTGTTATTAGAGTATAAAATCTTTCTATAATTTTCAAATTTAGATTTACACAGTAAATCCAACAATCTTATAGCTGAAATTCAGGGGGCCAGGTATACTATGGAATTTCAGGTTTTTCAGACTTTAGAAGAGTAATAAGGTGCATAAATGGAAGACTATACTATCCAATGGGTTCTGAGGCAGTGTCCAAAATGAAACAGTACGCTCAATGCTCAACAAAAATGAAGCAGTGATGTATAAGTACTCAAACCAAGTGGGATAAATAATAATGATAAATGGCTATGTATTAGTTCAAATCAGGTTCTGCTTCCAAATGAATTTATGTGAAATTTATGAAAAGATTTAGGTTTCAAAGTGTTTTGGATTTTCATATTGGGGATCTTAGACTAACACTGTTTGAAGTGGGAACGCTCAAATTCAATTACAGAGGGAAAATAATGCTAACATTAAAAACAGTATCCCAGACTTCCCCAGTGGTATGGTGGATGAGAATCTGTCTGCCAATGCAGAGAACACAGGTTCAGTCCCTGGTTCTGAAAGATTCCACATGGCATAACAACTAAGACTATGTATCACACCTACTGAAGCGCGAGTGCCAAAAGCCTGTGCTCCCCAATAACAGAAGCCACCACAATGAGAAGTCTGAACACTGCAATGAAGAGTAGCCCCCACTTGCTGCAACTAGAGAAGTCTGCAAGCAGCAACAAAGACCCAGCACAGCCAAAAAAAAAAAAAAAAACAAAAAAGAAATTAAAAACAAGCAAAAACAGTACCCTGCTTTACATCACTGAAAAACAACATGAGCTTTAATAATTACTTATCAACAAACCACAAGCTATAATCACATAAATGAAATGAAAACTATCAGATTTATATAACTGAAAGACTAGCTCTCTGAAAAAGTTCGGCTTATTGCTGAATTGTTTCCATATGACAAAGTAAAATATTTAACACTTAATCAGAATGTGGCCAGATGCTAGGGTGACAATTAACTTTGGTCATGCTGGCAATCTGCAAAAGGCATTTAAAAAATTTGAATAAACCAATATACACCTTAAACACAGGGGAGATCTCAGAATCAGCATTTGTATATACTTTACAGAGGTATTAATGAAAAGTTAAAGTTAAATAAGATCTCATATCAGTTCTCAAAATTCTGAATGTGGGCCCATTACTTACACAAACTCAAAGCAAACAATTATTTTCATCGGCAAACTCCCCAAATATTTATTTCTAAATAACACTTTACTTTTATTAAAAGGTGCTAAGGTATTTGGGGTACAATATTAAATCTAGTAACAATGTTATTATCAACATGTTTAAAGGAAAACATATCAATAATAAAATACTAAATTTAGTTCTTTATTAAAAATAAGTCAGGACAGACACTGCAAAATAAAAAACTGAAAAAGATATTAGTATAGTAAATCAAATTGATGTAATCTCATGTTACATCATCTTATTTTTAAATTAGCTTAGGGAATTTCCTGGCAGTCCAATGGTTAGGACTCAGCGCTTTCCCTGCCATGGCTTGGGTTCAATCCCAGGTCCAAGAATTAAGATCCCACAAAACAGGAAAAAAAAGCACACTTAGTCACATACTTCAGGAGGGACTACTCTTACATTAGTACAAATTTCAGTACTGCCTACAGATTTCTGTCAGAGTAAACTGTAACAGTCATGCATATTTATTAGGATGTAATTTCATCTCTGGATTTCAGTGACACTGATAAACCACTCAAGCTTCACTTTTGGTTTTTAATGACACTAGAACAAGTTGATGGAATTACAGCTTTATATCTGCCATTGAAAGCCTTATTTCTTATCATAGAATAATAAGGCTGGAATCTTTAAAGGGAATTATTCCTACTCTCTCACCATGGAAAGGTCTAGTTTTTTAAAGAAAATCTCATAAACAAAACCAAACTTGCAAAAAAACAAACTTGCCCTCGTAATTCATTCTAATGTTCACCACAGTCATCTCTTTAGTTATTTCACAAACACACATACATACAACCCCTCTCCTTTCACCACATTTTCCAACTTCACCTTCTCTCTCATCATTGTTGTATTATAAATTTATTTAAGGAAAAAAATTACTTGGATTCAAAAGCTTTTCCATGCTTTATGAATTCAAACACTCCATAAAAATTTAAAAGATTGATTAAAATAATAACTTGAAATGCACACAATTTTGCCAACCCTTGGGTACACATACAGCTCTTTTATTCTCTATCAAGAAAACATGTATCAATATTGACAGCTCACTAATAGGTGCCAATCAAAGCAGAGTAGACCCAACTTCTCTAAATTACCTATCTTTCTGGTTGAGACATTAAAAGTTTCAGTTTTAAAGGACTACAGGTCAACAGAGATATCAACCTTCAATTACTTGGTTACCTAACTTTCTGGTTGAGACATTAAAAGTTTCCGTTTTAAAGGGCTACAGGTCAACAGAGATACCAACCTTCAATCACTTGGTTAACTTAATTTCCTAACCGAGTGGTTGAAAATGAAGTTTCCAGCCTGAAATTTACCCAGAGCATGATGAGGTAACGTGGCCCAAAAACAACTGCCAAACTAAGTTCAGGAAAAGTAGGAAATAAGACTAGCTTCTTTTAGTTTTATAATGTACTCAGTGATGAGATAAAAACAAAAACAAAAAAAATTATTATACTGACTAAAACATAAACTTGCTAGCTGATATGTTTACCTTGCATTCAATCTCTGCTTGTTTGCGCTTTGCTTCACTCAGCTGGGTAAGCAATCCTTTGTTCTGTGCAGAAAGATATTGCACCTTCTCCTGTAGATTGATCACCTCTTGCTCTGCTCTTCGAAGATGATTACTATTGATCTGGTTCTAACAATTAAAAATATAAATACAGAATAAAGATAAAAATATAAATATCAGAATACAGATAAAAGGCCTGAAAAAATTGGTGGCTCAGAAGGTAAAGAATCTGCCTGCAATGCAGGAGACCAGGGTTCAATCCCTGGGTTGGGAAGATCCCCTGGAGATGGGAATGGGAACCCACTTCAGTATTCTTGCCTGAAGAATTCCACGGACAGAGGAACCTGGTGGGCTATAACCCACAGGGTGGCAAAGAGTCGGACATGACTGAGTGACTATCACAAAACTTATAAATTTCTATGTGTGTATATTATGTCTCAGCAATATTTTCAATGTTATTGTTAGTTATAGGTCTATTTTATTCAACAAATAGTTAAGTACTTTTAAAAAATTATAAAACTGCTTTAAAAAATCAAAAGAATGCATAAGGTTCACATTAGAAACTTTCATTAAAGATCCATTTACCTTTCATACAATAAATATCTTTTAACTATAAGAATGCTTATATAGAATTTGTAGGTATTAATTTTATGGTATTATTAATTATATGGTATAAACCTATAAACAGGCAATATGGTATAAACAGATAGATACAGAGATATGATGTATTTAACTCCCCTTTACAGTTCACAAAAGAAAGCACAGACAGCTGAAAAGATATCACCACCACCTACTGAACTGCAAACTTTTTGATGTCACACTGTGTCATGTTAACTACATTCCTACAATGTATATATAGCACAGTCTGTTTTTATGGCTTATGGACTAGCTTTGAATTCTGGCTTGCCATTTGGTTATTAAACAAACTAATTAATATCTAATTTCTATTTCCTCATTTGAAAAATGTACACAGGACTTCCCAGGTGACTCAGTCGTAAAGAATCTCCTGCAATGTAGGAGACCTGGGATGGATCCTTAAGTTGGGAAGATTCTCTGGAGAAGAAAATGGCAACTCACTCCAGTATTCTTGTCTGGGAAATCCCATAGGTAGAGAAGCCAGACAGGCTACAGTCCATGGGGTTGCAAAGCAGCTGGACAAGACGTAGTGACTACACGACAATAATATTTTTTTTTTTTTTAAAGAAAACCATATGTAAAATACTATCTATTTTTCATTTAATTCTCTTTACAATTACTTCATGAACTGTAGCCCCGTAGGCTCCTCTGTCCCTGGGATTCTACAGGCAAGAATACTGGAGTGGGTTGCCGTTCTCTTCTACAGACCTTCCTGACACAGGGATTGAACCCAGGTCTCCTGGATTACAGGCAGATTCTTTACTTTTCTGAGCCACCAGGGAAGCCCTTTTAGTTTCTGGGATACAGCGAAGTGATTCAATTATATATATATATTGCCCCCCCCCTCCCCGTTTTAAATACTTTTCCATTATGGTTTATTATAGGATATTGAATATAGTTCCCTTTGCTTTACAATAGGACCTTAACATTATAGGTCGTGAATTCACTGACATGAGGTAGTTTTCATATTCAGGATTGACTCAGCTTGAGTCTCTCAATTCTAAATTACTCTATTAGGGGCCTGAAAGAAACAGTAAACATTTTCATAACCAAACACAGGCAAAATTTGGCTCCTCATTTAACAATTCCTCAACCTTGGTGAAGTTATCTAATTCTATCAAGTTTTAGTACACTGATAGGAGTGTAGATATTACTGCTTGACTTTTAAGGCTGTGTTGTGGGAATTACATGAGAAAAGTTTATGAAAGAGCTCTCTCCTAATGCCTGAAATAGAAGACATTTAACAAATATTCAATTATCACTATTACTAAACCTATTCCACCTCATTCTATGAAAATGATCCTGCCTCCAGTTACCATTAAAACAAGTAACTATACTTCAGAGGGACACGTCTTCAACATATATTCCAAAACTCCTCCCTGTACCCCTAAATACCATTCCATGCTCCAAAATTACAAAATACTCACACAAATAATTAAAACCCAAGAATTAACTATGAGTAAGAAATGGCAGACAAAAAATATGCTAGATCCTTAAGAACTCTAGATAATAATCACATAAGGATTTTATACAAAATAGTTTACATAGTTACATATTAAACATAAAAAGGAGCATAAACAAAGAACTAGTCACTGTCAAAATATCAGCAAATTTAATTTCCAAAATTAACAGACACTGATAATAAATTCAATTAAAGGGTTAAAATTAAATGGGAGATTAAACACAATGAGGGCTTCCCTGGTGGCTCAGTCAGTAAAGAATCTGTCTGCAGTGCAGGAGACTCAGGTTCAATCCCTGGGTCAGGAAGATCCCCTGGAGAAGAGCATGGGAACCCACTCCAGTATTCCTGCCTGGAGAATTCCGCGGACTGAGAAGCCTGGCAGGCTACAGTCCCCTGGGGTCTCAAAGAGTTGGACTTCCCTGGTAACTCAGCTTGTAAAGAATCCACCTGCAATGCAGGAGACCCTGGTTTGACTCCTGAGTCATGAAGATCCCCTGGGGAAGGGAAGGGTACCCACTCCGGTATTCTTGGGCTTCCCTGGTGTTTCAGATAGTAAAGAATATGCCTGCAATGTGGGAGACCTAGGTTCAATCCCTAGATTGGGAAGATCCCCTGGAAGAGGGCATGGCAACCATCTCCAGTATTCTTGCCTGGAGAATCCCCATGAGCAGAGGAGCCTGGCAGGCTACAGTCCATGGGGTCAGAAAAAGTCAGATAAAACTAAGCAATAGTTTTAAGAACTAGACACAATGAAGACAAAATTAGTGTCCCAAAAGATGTCAAGAGACAGAAAAGAGAATAAAGAGGTATAAAATATACTTTACAGGTGTTGCCTCCCACCAAAAAAAGTGAGCTGTGATGGCTTAAGAAGATGATAATAATTGAGAATTTTTACAACAAAAATCACATATGCATCTACACCCTAGGAAGCACAATTAGTTCCAAATACTATTTGGGATAAATATAAATAAATCCTTATCAAAATACATTATATCAAAACTTATAGAATGCTAAAGTAAAGCAGAGGCAAATCAAGGGAAAAACAGTATCTGTGAAGGTGGAAAGTGAAATACCCAGCAGACAACTCAACAGGAAAAATCGGTAGTGTTTAAAAAAAAAAAAATTCATCCTATAAAAGTATACTCAGCCAACTATCACAGAGGAGAGGAAAGTACATTTATTTTAAAAAAGTGAGACAGTTTACAACTCATGATTGAAACTGGGAGGAAACTGTTAAATAAAAGTAAGAATAGAGAGAAAAAAAAATAGCTTGCAGATAGACAAAACCACAGGCTTCCCTTAGGGCTCAGCTGGTAAAGAATCTGCCTGCAATGCAGGAGACCTGAGTTCGATCCCTGGGTTGGGAAGATCCCCTGGAGAAGGGAAAGACTACCCACTCAAGTATTCTGGTATGGAGAATCCGCGGACTATACAGTCCATGGGGTTGCAAAGAGCTGGACAGGACTGAGCAACTTTCACTTTCACTTTTTAGACAAAACCACAGAAATACTGACTCCATAAGACAATAATGTCTAGGGATTTGGAGGTAAAAAAAAAAAAAAAGGAATTTGGAGGTACAATAACAGTAAGATGTAAGACTAGAAGATGAAAGAGCACATGGGAGTTCTTCTAAGGACCTAATACAATTTGGAAAAAACACAGAGATAATTAGTAACTTTAGACTTTGTTCCATCAGGGAAGCATTATTTTTTTCCAGGTAATAAACACTAGTAGAAAAGAAAAGGAATTATAAAAGTCAAATTAATATGGGAATACCAGACCACCTTACCTGCCTAATGGGAAATCTGAATGCAGGTCAAGAAGCAACAGATAGAAATGGACATGGAACAACACACTATTTCCAAATCTGGAAAGGAGTCCGTCAAGGCTGTATATTGTCACCCTGCTTATTTAACTTATATGCAGAGTATCTCATGTGAAATGCTGGGCTGGAAGCACAAGCTGGAATCAAGATTGCTGGGAGAAATATCAATAACCTCAGATATGCAGATGACACCACTCTTATGGCACAAAGTGAAGAGGAACTAAAAAGCCTCTTGATGAAAGTGAAAGAGCAGAGTGAAAAAGTTGGCTTAAAACTCAACATTCAGAAAACGAAGATCATGGCATCCAGTCCCATCACTCATGGCAAATAAATGGGGAAACAATGGAAACAGTAAAAGACTTCATTTTGGGGGCTCCAAAATCACTGCAGATGGTGACTGCAGCCATGAAATTAAAAGATGCTTGCTCCTTGGATGAAAAGCTATGACAAACCTAGAAAGCATATTAAAAAGCAGAGACACTTTGCTAACAAAGGTCTGTCTATGGTTTTCCAGTAGTCATGTATGGATGTGAGAGTTGGAACGATTAAGAAAGCTGAGCACTGGAGAACTGATGCTTTTGAACCGTGGTGTTGGAGAAGACTCTTNAAACCTAGAAAGCATATTAAAAAGCAGAGACACTTTGCTAACAAAGGTCTGTCTATGGTTTTCCAGTAGTCATGTATGGATGTGAGAGTTGGAACGATTAAGAAAGCTGAGCACTGGAGAACTGATGCTTTTGAACCGTGGTGTTGGAGAAGACTCTTGAGAGTCCCTTGGAATGCAAGGAGATACAACCAGTCAATCCTAAAGGAAACCAGTCCTGAATATTCATTGGAAGGACTGATGCTAAAGCTGAAACTCCAATACTCTGCCACTTGATGCAAAGAACTGTGTCACTGGAAAGACCCTGATGCTGGGAAAGACTGAAGGCAGGAGAAGGGGACGACAGAGGATGAGGTGGTTGGACTGCATCATCAATTCGATGGAAATGAGTTTGAGCAAGCTTTGAGAGTTGGTGATGGACAGGGAAGCCTGGGCGTGCTGCAGTCTATAGGGCCGCAAAGAGTCGGACATGACTGAGTGACTGAACTGAACAGAAGGAAAAACAAATCCAATAAAAAGCGAGAAAGGAGGAAAACACATAGAAAAAAGGAAGAGATAGAGTATAAAATAAAATAATTTCAAATACATCATAATAAAGACTTTTGATTTCTGATTGAAGATGTAGAGAGTCAGAAAGAACACTGGTTTTCAATTAAAAAAAAAAAAAGGCAGCCAAACTCTAAGTTCATGACTACTGTTGAACACACCGAGAGGTCACAGGACAACTAACCAGCCCCAAATCTAGAAGGGACGTGGCAGATGCTGCTAGAAGCTGTTAAGAACAATTCACCTAGAATAAACATCAGACTGGTGGAGCATAAGTATGGGCTGGTTAGAATGCATGGAGCCATAGGGACAAAAGAGTTCACAAACTCTTGTACATTTTTCTTCAACAGAACAGACCAAAAAGATGGATGAGAGTCTTGAGAAACAGATCTCCATAGTACAGGCCTCAGGGAGGGGGAAAGGGCACTAATCCTTGTTTATCTCCTCTAGGGAACCAAAGGTTAATTTGCTTGGAGGGGGACAACAAACACTGCTGTCCCCTGGGCACTGGGAAAACAGGTGCATCTGGGGAAGGGGCTGCACTACAGCTTGGGAATAGGGGCCCCGATGGTTCAGATGGTAAAGAATTTGCCTGCAACGTAGGAGACCTGGGTTTGATCCCTGGATTGGGACAATCCCCTGGAGAAGGGCATAACAACCCATTCCAGTATTCTTGCCTAAAGAATTCCATGGACAGAGGAACCTGGTAGGCTACAGTTCATGGGGTCGCAGAGAGTCAGACATGACTGAGCGACTATCACACACGGGACAGGAGCACTAATGAGGCCAAATGCCCCAGATAAAGGAACACACTAATACAGCAAAAGACTGTGGCTTTCTCAGAACAACAGGGCAGACGTGTTCTCTGCTCTTCCAGTTTCTTGCGGAACAAAAGTAACAGTGGGACACTGCTGGGGACTGACAACTCCTCAAGTGCTGTGCAAAGGGAAGACCTACAGATAGTGTGAAAACCCTCTGGCAAACCAGCCTCTAACCTAAGAAATAAGACATTGCTAGAGGAATTTGAAGCCTGTGGTGCAATGAGGGTAACCACAGAAACAACAAACCTCAAACCTGCCCAACTCCTGACTGTATTAACTCAAACCCCCCACATTAAAGGCCTAGTAGAAGGAAAGATGTACCCATTTCCAGGCATACAAACCATTTACTTTAGTCTACTCTCCTACACAAGATGCACATCTATTAAAAAAAAAAAAATTACAAAGCATAGGAAAAGGTAAAAAAACCAAACACGTCCAAGAGATAAAGCAATCAACAGAACCAGCCTCATATATGACACAGATATTGAAGTTTTCTGACAGGGAATTTAAATTAAGGGCTCTGTGGGAAAGGTGAAAGATATGCAACATCAGATAGATAATATCAGCAAAGAAATGAAAACTGTAAGAATTAAAAGGAAATACTAGAAGTAAAAAGCATAGTAACAGATGTAAAGAATGTCTTCAATGGCTCATCAGACAACTCACAAAGTGGAGGAAAGAATCACTGAACTTAGTGATAAATCAAGAGAAATAGGTCAGTCAACAGAAACTGAAATACAATGAGGACAATAATGGGAAGGCAAAGAATAACCAAAAATTGCTGGACAACATCAATAATTTAATATAAGTATGACTGGAATTCCTGAAGAAGAGAGTGTGGAATAATAAGTATGTGATGAAATAATGACTAAGAAATTTCCAAATTTTATGGCAGTCACAAATTCACAGGTCCCAGAAGTTCAAGGAAAAAACAAGCAAAAGTCACATCAAGTCAAACTGTACTTCCCTAAGGAATTGTCCACTTCATCTAAAGATTCGAATTTCAAATGTATCATTTAAACATGCCCACAAAACAAAAAGACAAGACTGTTTAAAGAAATGAATTCCAGGGACTTCCCTGGTGGTTCTGTGGTCTTTGCATCCACTGCAGGGGGCAGGGGTTCCATTCCCTGGTAGGGGAACTGAGATCCCAATTGCCCCATGATCCCCCCCCAAAAAAAGAGTTAAAAGAAAAGGAATGAATTCCAGCAAATATTTAAGTAACAGGTAATTTCAATCTTACAAAAAACTTCTGAGAATAGAAAAAGTTAAATGCAAGCCAACTCATTTATCAAATTTACTATAACTCTGGTGCCAAAACCAGATAAAAGTCTCCTCTCAAAACGAAATTATAGTACAATCTAATTCAGGTACAAAAAAATCTAAATTATGAAAAACATGATCCCTGAAATGGGAATATGTTGTGTATGTTTCTGTGTCTGCAATCATATCACAAACCTGTATTTTGATAACTGTACCTCACATTACTGGTTTTCTTCGCAACCCTATATATTTTATTTTATGCATTAAAAAATGTTATTTTGAAAAGAGGTTTATCAGTTTCAGGCTCCCAAAGGGGTGCATGGCACACAAAACAGATAAGAACCCCTGTACTAAAGAAACTCCTATTGGAGATATACACAAGGAAACATGCAAGAATGTTCAGAGCAGCAATGTCTGCAATAGCAAATGTCAGTACAAGGAGGAAAGGGGCTCCATAAACTAAGGTATATTTAACAGGTGCACTGTTCTAAAAATCATTAAAATGAAGGAACTGGAGCTACATGTATCAGCAAGGACCTATTTCTTAATCTGGATGCTGGATACATGGGTGTTTAATGCAATATTCTTTAGATAACCAACACACCACACTATTTTTATTTATTTTTCTCACTTTGCAATGAGAAAGCATCAGGGATCATCACCAGTACATGCACTGACATTTAGGAATCATATCCATTAGTCAGGTATAGTGCAAAATACAAATTCCTTAGGAAGGTTTTCTCCCTTCCAAATTTCTTCTAAGTTTTCCAAATCACCTAGTTGGAATTAACTGTCCTGTCCTATTCTTCATAGCAATTTGTATTTAATTCTCTAATTACAAATTTCTGAACTGTATAGTGCTTCCAGTTTTATTGATGAATTAGATACACCAAGGGAAAATTTCATGCAAAGATGAGCTCAATAAAGAACAGAAATGGTATGGACCTAACAGAAGCAGAAGATATTAA